>KL271474.1:372-16861 GCA_000699545.1 Podiceps cristatus | reverse complement strand
AGCAGGAATTAGGTAGTTTGATGCACCTCACCCTATTAGCTCTAGCACATCTAGCTGGTGATGACCAGCGATGGCAGACACAGGCCAGCTCTAGAGAGTTACTCTGATGTGTTTGCACAGGGCTCCCTACAGCTCCAGCAAGGGACTAGCCTTTTTTCTGCATGTCTTCCTTGGATCTTCATGCTTGCAGACCTGCAACGTGGTAAAGCATGTCCTAGGGAGCCTGCTTTGGCAGGGGGGTTGGACCCGATGATCTCTCGAGGTCCCTTCCAACCCCTACAATTCTATGATTCTATGATTCTATGAAACAATAATTCTGTGAGTTATCAGCATGGGTCTACTGCACCCACTGGGTAAACCTCACTGAACTTTGCATGTGCCTAAATGATACCATGTGAAATGGTGAGTACACCTTGTCACTGTGCTGCTTCTTGTAGGAGTATTCTTGTAGGGAATCTCACACAAATGTTCTGGGGTAACTAAAGTAATTAATTTTTATCAGGTTTGACTTCTTAGATAAAAGGTTGCTATTTTCTGAATCCCCATCTTTGACTATCTCAAATAGTCACGTAAAACCTGGGGTGGCAATGACTACGAGATGACTCTGAAAAGTGTGGTCTGGCCTTTATGAAATGCCACAGTCCTTTTGACTAACAGATAATCTATTAAAGTGATAATTACACAGAATACGGTGCACGGCATTTTTCAAAGCCATTTTAAAGTATTTGATAATTTTTTTATCAAACAAGTATATAGTATTGCAAGTGGAAATTCCCATTTGAATAGGAAAGGAATGACATTTGGAGGGGTGTGTAGACTTTTCGGTCCAGAGGGTTCCCCCTCAGTACCAAATCAATTATACCATATGTTCCCATGGGATCTCAGAGTATGATATCATAGGTGCACTTGCTTTTCTAGGCTGTGAACACTAGCAACTGCCATAGATTTAGGGGGAGCCGAAAGCCTGCAGCACTTCATATAACAGGCCCTTTCATTTACATTTTTTCCACCCTAAAGTGTAAACCATTATCTGCTGTGTTTAGGGTGCTGGCTACTGGATTCCTCAAGGTTCCGCCTCAAAATCTGGAGAGACTCAGATCTTAGCATTCAAAGTCAACCCTTAATTACCCCACAGGCAAGGAGGAGAGAAGACGTCTGACCTGCACTGAAAATTACCTGTTTTCTGCTTTTCAGTCTTTTTTTTATTTGTTTCAGAGTAAGAAGTGACTTTTTCAAGCCTCATCCTGCATGTTTTTTAACAAAGGCAAGATGAAAATATTCTGACCCGGGGAAAGACCAATGAAGTTGCCATGCCATGAGCTGGTATGGAGTGAAATTGTGCTTTCTGGTTAATCCTGCGACATGCTTTGTGTTGATAGCACTTTTGTGTAGCTCTAGTCTGGACAGTTGGCCCACAACGTCTCTGTCTTGAAAAAATAAGTGTTGCCCTCCCTCCACATTCTCCTTCAAAGTACTACTAGAATGGGTTGCTGAAAAATTAGATAATCTTTTAAAATAGAAGTATTACCACAGAAGCCTCTGCTATGGATAGCAGCACACATCCTTCTCAGACTTAAAGAAAGCTGCAGCACACACTTCTCGGGCATCTATGCTAGTTTGATAGAAACCAGGACCAGCAATCAAAAGCAGGATTGCAGAAAGAAAATATTTGGAGACCATGAAGCTAGGTTATTGAAACACTTCTCCTTTTTTTTCCCTAATAATTTTTTTTTTACATAAATTTCATGTAATCATAAAATCAGCCTCAGAATCTTCTAATTTGGTAGCTGCCTACTGTAAGAGAGAAGATTAATGAGTAGTTCATATTTATAAAGTTTCGGATTAATGCTTTGTGAGGAGCCATAAACCAAGCATGTTTCCACTTCCCACTTGTGGTGTGTCTTGGGGTATGAAGGAGGGCATTACTTTGTTTTCTTCAAGTCCTAATAATTCACAAACATCTCATTGCCAGGGTTAACTAAGGTTGCAAGATATGCTCATGCAGCCCTTGTTCACCACAACTGCGTTTTATTCAGATTACTGGACTACCATAGCTTTTCACAGGGATCTACTCCACAATCCAGTAGTGCTATCAGAAAATGTTTGATAAACTCTTCTTTTCCGTAGCTCCATTTCATTTCACTAAGCATCATATGTCATTCTTTTGTCTCTAATTGCCCTTTAAAAGTTTACAACCATATTGATTTTTGGAAGAAGTCAGGCAACTGTAACAGACAGTTAGCAGCATAAATTATTGAAGAATTAAGCTGTAATTGAAATGAAAGCCTAACCACCAGGAAGGAAATTCTTGTTCTTATTAGCCCAATGTAACTTGACCACCTCAACCACTTTGATCTACACCTGCCACCTGTAGCGGGACTGGAGGAAAAATCTTTTATCCTTGTATTACCAGGGGAGGGGATGGTTCCCTGTAAAGAAGGTGTGTGACTGTCAGCTACAGAGATGCTCTGACCTCTGAGCTTTGGCATGGTTTTTACCATTTCCTCCTACTCCCTACATAAAGAGATCACAGCTGGTTTTGTGGCACATCCTGCAAGCAAGACTTTCAAAAAAACCCCAGTCAGGTTGGTAGAATCAGGCTGAAGTGGAGTCAAACTTAATTTTCGAATACTAACAATGGTCTGGGCAGAAGACACACTGCATTGCATAATTAAAAGCATTTCTGGGGACTAGAAGCAGAGCTCTAGTTTCCTTAAAAACTTCCAAGTCAAACAGGGTTGCAGCTATCAAACATAAATATCTCCAGGATTAGGGAGGACTATTTTAGGTCTCAATTTGGGATTTGGGAATCCTTCATTCTAGCCAAGTCCTTCTGGAGGATTTCCTAAACTCCATAGCAGGTCTTTATTTCAACTAATTACAGCCAATCTGTTCTGGAGAAAACGAGTATTAGTACAGGACTGAAATGTAATAGAAGACACATCTGAGTGTCTGTGAAACATTCCCACTTCCAAAAATAAATGAGAAATTTTTGCTCATTATTTTAAAAGGAACCTGAAGTCATCTGATAATATAAGTAGCCCTTCCCCAAACCTTCAAAAGCCACAAAAATCTGCTTTCTGGCTCTCGGCATCTTGTCCTTTTAGGGAATTTCATGAGATTCTTTTTCTGCTGATAAATATCAGCTCATCGAATGAAAACAAGACAACCATGAGAGTGCCCCTGTTTCAAGTGGCTAGAGCAATCATGTGCATCCTGCAAATTTCAGGTTGCAGTGTAGGATCTATAAAAAGCCCTTCCAACGGATATGAAGGAGTTCGCCTAATCTGGGAGTATTACCCACATCAAGACTGGTGCTTCTGTGCAGGTGTGCCTGGATCCAAACAGCTAATATTTTTAAAGTCTCCTCTCCATGAAGTTAGAAAAAATGATTGTGATAAAAATAGGAAGTCCAAAATACCACTTGTTCTTGAAAAAATCTATTGGAAATTAATTTTATACCACCAAAATAATTTATACTAAGGTAAACACAAACTAAGGAAAGAGATCTAAAACAAAATTACAGACTAGTGTTTTATTAGTCCTGTAGTTGTAGTGTGCATATTACATTAAATGTCCCAAAATTATTAAAGATAACAGTTGATTACTGCAGCCTAATAAAACTTCAGGACTAAATTTTAAGGAGATTTTCCAAAACTCACCAGATTGCACATGGTAATGCATTACATTACCTCTTCAGCTTAGATCATTTACAATCACAAATGTCTAATTTGAAGGAAGTGAAGCAACAGAGTTTAAAGCACCAGATCTAGAAACGCTATTAATTGTTTTCTCAGGCAGGCTGGTACTAAAGGCTTCTAATCATTCTTAGGACAGCAATGTACCACAGACTGCAACAAGTGGTGATAAAATATGCAGTCTTGTGTTGATGAACTATAACATAGTACTTGGGGAAAAAAGTTAACACACCAGTGTGGGATAAGAAATATGATAGGCATTGATTTATACTCACAAACAGAAATTAGTAAAATTAAAGCTATAAATTATGCCCATTAGTTACCTTCTATGTTCTTTGCAATGTTCTCCACAGCCAGAAATGACCTTTTTAAGTGCCGTATAAGGATTACCCACCTGACATAAAACACTGAAATGTAAAGAACAATCTTCATTTTGCTCTCCAACAGTCATCCTGAATTTCCTCTCTTTAGTAACCTGAATAGACACAGAATTATTCTACTATAGGGGATTAAAAAAATCTTGTTTAGAGAAAGAAATTGTGAAGTATCTATATGCTGTAACGCTAGGCTATGGTGTATTTAGTTTACTTTGTTCAATGAAAAGTGTACCTACGTCAGAAGTACAATACTAATAAGCTAAGAACATTCATATTAGAGTAGTCAAGAATGGATAAAGACACATTTTACCACCAGACAGGACGATTTCCTCAATGGTCCTTGACTGATCTGCAAAGTCCTTCATCCAAAGTTTCATAGAAGTTGTCATCCTACCTTTAAAACAGAGCCTCAATCATTCAGTCAATTTTCTCCTCTCTCTCTCACTTTTAAAAATATCCTGAAAATAACCTTCAGCTTCTTTAAAACATAAAGCTCTGGCATTTTGGAGAAA
The DNA here is from genome assembly GCA_000699545.1 of Podiceps cristatus. NCBI lineage: Eukaryota > Metazoa > Chordata > Aves > Podicipediformes > Podicipedidae > Podiceps > Podiceps cristatus. The sequence continues at coordinate 12,274 of KL271474.1, read as the reverse complement.
CTGTAATGAGCCAATAAACCCAATTTGGAGGCTGGTTAGTATCACATAAATTAATTTCCCTGCTAAATGATCAGAGTCACATCCACCTTTTTCACTACCATCTGCCTCACAACAAAGTTGGCACTGTACTCCTTTGAGAGGTGGACTGTAAAAGTGTCATTTAGAAAAGGCTTATTAACAAAATCCTTTCTAACTTCCAATTTTCCTGTTCCAGGGTAATGATCACAGGCAGCACATATATACCGTTAGCAGGAAGCACTCAAATGTCCATATGGCATGCACTTAAAAAAAAAAAAAAAAAAAAAAAAAGAAAAAAAAAAAAAAAAAAAAAGTAAAGTAAATGGAATGTGTATATGGATCTATACAAATATTCACCTCCATTTTTAAGGATTTTCCTAGGTATTTGATCACAACAATTTTTCTAGTTGTCAGGTCTGCCTATGAAGGAACAGTCCCTGCCAGCTGGGGTATTTCCCTTTCTTGCCTCCGGACTATATAATCAAGCATTTGCCACACCTATAAAACAGCATTTGAGCAAAGCACTTTTCCTGAGCTTGCTCTTAATTTCCTCCCACTCTCTCACCTCTTCTGATGTGAGACAGACATTTGAGGTCACTCACTTGGCCATCTTGTTTCATTCCTCAGCACAGTCAAGTACTTGGCAAGTACCTCGAGATAGTCCCCTGGCAGGAGGTATGCAAAGAAACAAACGTATGCTTCACTTCCATGCGGAAAGTCTTCCCTGTTTCTGAAATGCTCATTTCTAAGTTCTCAATGTCAAAGACCATTCCTAATCATAACAATGCAAAGCTCCAAAAGGGCTTTCCCCAGTCGGCTGGCGCTGCCCAGACCTCACCTAGCGATGTGGCACGTTCATCCTCCAGCCCAGAAGAGAAGGCGATGCGCCTGCACGGGTGAGGACTGCAGTCCCTCAGCAGCTGCTGGGGGAAAAAGGCAGGGGCAGGCTCAGTACTGCTGCTCCGCGGCATCGCGGCAGTGCTGCCGGGTACCCTGGCCTTGGCTGGAGCTGCCTCCCCGCTCCCGGGACTCTGAAGCACCGTCCGTGGGTAGCAGGGACAGGGCAGGCTGTGCCGGCTCTCTGAGGAAGAATCAGTTTAGATCGTGCATGTCAGATAAAGGGCTCCCTGAAACCTATTTGGCTTTCCAGTGCCCCTATTTCTCTTGTTTGGGTTTGTCTGCTATTTCCTGTCTATTTTCTTCCCCTCGCCACATAAACGGTTTTGCTTCCTCTCTGTCTAATATGAAGAAGCAAGCTGTCTTTGTAGTTTGCAAAAGCCACGTAAGTTCTTCAAGCTTAGCTTAGCTCTTAACATTAAACAATGGTTGCAAAGCAGGAAAACCCCTGAACATAGTTCCTAAACTCAAATTAAAAACAACTTTCTTGATTTTTTTCTTGTTGTGGGTAAATATACATAGAGGTTAAGATTTTCTTTATATTGAGAAGCCTACAGTGAGGACAAGGAAGTTTTAAATTTAGACAGGGACTTTGATTTCCTTTTTCCAGCAATGAAAAAAATGTAGTGACAAAATTGACTGATGGGATATATGTTTGTCCATGCAAAGGAAGTTAGGAAGAAGTTGAATACGCAAGTTAAAATGTGTATACGTGTTTCCCTTTTATGTAGCAGAGTCAGAATTTAAGAGTCACATCATATGATATTTCACCAGTGTCATTTATTTTGCAGGCAGTGGCACTCTCCCTTCCTGGGTATCGCTGGGCCATGAGCTTTCAGACAAGGGAGCAGTATCAACGTGATGTACAAGCATAACGCTCTTTCACTAAATGTTCTGCAGTGTGCTATTGTTCTACCATACACAATGCGGACAGTAGCTTTGGTTTATATTCCAGAATATGCCATATTTTTCCCTCCAAATTCTTAAAACCTTCATATTTTCCCCCTTAACACTAGCCATAAATCCTGATGTAGTAACAGAAGTTTTTCTTGGGTTACGATCATCTCTCCTTTCGAAATAACTGGGAAAGACACCAATAAGATGGTTTCCATAATTTTCTATCTTATTAAGTATAATCAGATTCTTTAGTTTTATTTTTCCCTCTTAATATTTATTTCCTCTGGTTTGTTTTTATATGTCTTCTAGGAAGGGTTGGGTTTTAAGAAATTATTTTCAATAAATCTACTTAAGAAACTCTTCAGACAGTTCAAGCAACAAAACCAACAGCAGTAACTGCATGAGTCAAATTTTACTTCAAGTAAGTTTTTCAAAACCACCCTGTGTATTTCTGATCTGTTTTTTGTCCTAAAACAATGAATCCCAATGAATTGAATGTAAATTAAAAATAGCAAACTGTATGTAAAGTACAAAATCTAGGCCACAGAATTACTAAGTGTTTCTTTCAGAACTGTTGTCTTCCCAGATTTAGAAAGAATTGAAAACTTCCTTCTTCATCAAAATTAGCACTGCCAGTAGAACGTCTAGAAAACTTAATGTATTAAATTTTTCATTCACCTTTCTCAGTGTCTTTATCATGTGAAAATGTGTATCTGCTCAGGAAAACAATCCATACTATATAAAACATGAGTTCTCTGACCTTCCATTTCCTGTATGCAATAGAAAGAGATTTAATATCGACTGGGCTGATGGGTTTTCTTCCTTTTAAGAATATATGTTAAATAGCAGCCTAGGACATTTTGGAGTCTGGTTGTTGAATGTTTTCTTAAAATGCTGGAAACCCAAAGTACATCCATGTTGCAGTACAGCAATACCAATATTAGGTAATCACAAAACCAACCTATCTCCATGTCTCAGGCACAGTAAACTGAAGAGGCAGAAGTTTCTCTCGGTGCTGCCAGAAGCTCAGGAGGTTCTACATTAATTCATCATTCTGGCGGCCAGTGCAGATTTTCATGTTTGTTACAGGGAAGCATTCCTGTTCTTATCCAGTCATGACTGCAACCTCTCAGATCCTGAAAACATGGAGATGCCTGCTTTGTGCTAGGAGAGGTTACTCAAAAATCATCACTGGCACTATTAGCTAAACTCCACATTCTAGGACTGGGGTGAGCTCCCTGAAATCTCTTCAGTTTGGTTCGGTCTGAAAACCAGCAAATGAACTGTTCCACATTTCCCAGGAATTTCATCAGCATTTCCTGATGAGTTAGGTTGAACTGAAATCTCTGAACTCACAGCTAGTTTCTCTTTCTCCACCTGAATTACAGACACTTTCAAGGTCACAAAAATTTGAATTTCTCCTGGGGAAGAAAAATTCTGTGTGGATTTCTGGCTGAACATATGAAAAATGTGAAAAGTGCTTTCAGGCAACAAATGGCAGCTTCCTTACTGCAGGAAGCACAGCCAGTCTATACCTGCATTGCAGCCTCCTCTGTGTCTGCTGGATGGCTTAAAGAGCGCTGCCTGCTAGCTGGCAGCAGCCTAACTGCTGTAGCACAAAGCTGCTGAGCCAGATTCCATCCCCTAAGAAACAGGCCATGCTACACTACTTAAGAAAGTTTAAAAATACATTTTCGTGAGGTCTGTGGTTGAGTTTGGGTACAGGAAACATCTAGCAATGCTTTAGAAATACTGCTTGCCTTTCCCTTATTCCTGTCCTAAACATCCTACAAATACAGCCTCTATTCCCTTCCTGGTTTACAGGTTCAAAGCCATTTCACTGCCAGGTAAAAACATAGGCATTGTTTACATTAGTCATTAAAACACCTATTGGTGTACCTGAGATCTCAGCTTGTCAAGTGAACATTAATCTGATCAATTTTCTGCCATGTATATGGTCACAAAAAGCAGAACCCTGCTAGTCCTCCGTGAAAATAAGATTATGTACACAAGACACATTGTTAGTATTATTACTGGAAGCATACTGTGCATTCACATAAGGCTATTTTAATGCATTTCTGGTGTATCATACCTTTTTATAGATATGGTTGCTGATTTTAAAATAAAGTCATTTTTGTTAGCTTGCTTAAAACCAAATCTAAAGCTTGGAAATACAGCTAGCATTTCTGTGTACAAAATTGTACGAAGTTTCTGGCACAAATACATTTTTTTTAAGGCACATTACTTGGTATTCTGCAGATGAAAATGAGCCTGGTCACTCTATGTTTTCATCTGACTGGATGCAAATCTTTGAAGATGCAGATGCTACATAACAATTTTAAGATGGCATGGTGCTTGAGGTGGCCAGCCCTGCTCAAGCACAACAACGTACTATTTGGAAAGCTTGCAAGGTTTATTAACCTGACCACAGCACCATGTAAAATGTGTCTCTGCCATTTTTTTATTTTGCTCGGAGCTTATCCAGGCCTGAGACACCCTGGATATCTACATCTTGAAATACAATTGTGGATACAAAATACTCAGCTGGGAGGAAGGCATAAACAAGTAAACTACAGTTCAAGCTGTTGCCTGCTTAGTTTCTGCAGTCAACAGACTTCAGCAAACGAGCAGGATGAAGCCACAGAGCCTGAACCCACACCCTCCTTCTGGAGCACAGTCAAATGCTGGAGCAACCACCACCAAGCAGGACTGGAGATACATTTTGGAACTGTTTAGATGCTCATCCTGAATAAGCCACAACATGGAGGCAGATCTACATAAATCTCTTTCTTGGAAGTAGTTGCTCCCAGAATACTAAAAGGGCTTTTTTATAAGCCTTTTTTTTTTTAACAGAAACTAGAAGAACATACTTTAAATCTGAGAAAACTCAAAAGGGAAAGGGAAGACAGAAGAGAACTTAAGGATCTTCCCAGTCCTGAGTGTCGTAGCAAAACCGGCCTCCACATCCAGTCTGGGTTTCAAACTAACAATTTGGTGATTTTCTGAGTGGACACACTGCCCTCTCTCAAACCTTAGGAAAGGGTAATTTTCTTCTCATCTCCTGTTTTGGCTGTGATTTTGACATTGCTCTCCTCAGGAGTCACCCACCCATGTTAGCTATGCTGTTTCTTTCCATTTTCCCCTCTGTCTGCCCTGTCCTTGAATCCTCCTTCCTCTGAACATGTTGAGAGTTTCTGGGGAAAGTGGCATCTCCAGGAGGCAGAAGAGGACTCATTGAGCTGCAGCTAGGATGAGGCAAGGACTTCCTTTCTGCTGACCTGCCAAACACTTGAAAGAAATTAACAGACAAACTTCACACTTCCCATATCCCCTAAAAATCCCCCAAATCTTAACATAATGTGCCTTTAAAACTCAAAAAAAAAAACCAAAAGGAAACAAACAAACAAACAAAGACTGATTAATGTAGCTGAGCAAATGTGCCATTACAGCACACGCTGGTACATGTAAGAGTTTCCCTCTCAGCTGGAGCACAGAACAAATGGGGTGAACAGGCAGACAGTAAAAGAAACAGATAACTCCTTTCCAAGCATCATTACATTCCTCTTTACCCCCATTTATATGCACTATAAAGCAGTGTTTCCTGAGCTGTGCTCGTGTCAGGCTCTGCAGGTCTTTGAGCCCGCATGTCTGTGGGTCCCAAGCAGGATACCAAGGCCCTGGTGCAGACAGCATTGAGATATTTGCCACATTCAGCAGTTCAGTGGCGCCTGCTCAGCATTTTGACACATCAGCAGCCCACTGAGTGCTCACATGCAGTCTGTGGGCAAGTGCTGGGTCAAACCACCTGGGCAAGTCACCTACACCAAGTGCTACAGCTCTGATCCTCGGGCAAACAAACAAATAAAACCTTCAGACCTATCAGAAACCATCTCAGCTTTACCAAATGCAAGGACGTGATCTTGAGAGCTGATAACAATCTTCCATGAACAGAAGACAGCTCAACAGTTTAACAGCTAGGTTTGGGAAAATCCTCTTGGTAAACTGTGGAATTGGAGACCTTGTCCAAGAAGAGATTGAGGTCCTGCTTCACATATCCAGGTGCATTTTCTCCACCTGTATTCTGACCAAAGCAAAACTATCCAGGACTGAAATCATATACCTGCATCAGTGCAGAAGTGGACCTGGACTGATCCTTGCCGATGTAAGCAGGCCCTGAGGGATAGCGCTAAATACCACAAGGGCAGCACTGAGCAGGTATCCACACGCAGAAATCTGCCTGGCTTTGGGTCCAGGTCTGCCACTGGCCGAGGCAGCAACTGAGCAAAACCACCGTTGCCTGATCCCTGTCGGTCACACCCAAACAGAATTTGGCTTGCTTAATCTAGAATAACAAAGGCCAAGAGAACATTTGGCTTCTAAATATATCAACTATGTAAACACTGGGGACAAACATCTGTTTAGGTTTAAAATTAACTTTTGGTTGGAGACAGGCATAGACTGGGTTCAGATAAACTTGGGTATGGACATGTGAACCATGAGGGTCTGAACCGGTCCTTTGGTGGGAATTGCAGGCAGCTGTGGAGGGGAAGTCAGGAGAGGGCAACAGGAGAGGGCAACAGGAGGACAAGGTTATATTAAAGTTATTTATTTACAGACTGTAGTTAGGGGTGAACCAAGAGCTGCAAAGGAAAACAAAACAACCACACACACACACCCCCCAAAAAAAAAAAAAAAAAAAAAAAAAAACAAGAAAGTAAAAGGATGGTAATGGTTCAGGTAGCAGAAGACCAACCTGTTAACTGTTTACAGTCTGCCTGGTGTAATCGATATAGATATATATCGACTTGAAGACTAAAGTCAGAAAGACACAAAACTGGTGAAGATATAAACAATGTCTGTCTGCAGGAGAGTGTGAACTGCCAATGGCTGTTCAGGGAACAAGTTACTCAGATGCTGTTGCCGCTCAGAAAAAAATAAAGCTTATTTGGCTAAGAGGTGAAGGTAGTGTTTTCTGTTTACACATGCTGGTACCAACTATTTCACTATTCTAAAATCCTGATTTCCTTAGGGTATTCAGGGTTTCATTTCCTTGAAAAGTTTCACTGGTTAGTTTGTAAATACCTGATCTGTGTGGGATTTGTTGTTTTGTTTTGTTTTGTGATGAAAGCTTGAATTTTGTTGTATAAGGAAAGAAATCAAGAGTGAGAGCAACAAGCACAGCTACCATGTTAGCTCTGACAACCTGGTTCTCCTGCACAGTTTTGGGGAGCACTTAAGAAAATTAGGCAATAGGACAAAAGGAAATGGCCTCAAATTGTGCCAGGGGAGGTTTAGGTTGGATATTAGGGAACATTGCTTTACTGAAAGGGTTGTCAGGCACTGGAAGAGGCTGCCCAGGGAAGTGGTGGAGTCACCATCCCTGAAGGTATTTAAAAGATGTGTGGATGGGACGCTTAGGGACATGGTTTAGTGGTGGATTTGGACTTGGTTAATGGTTGGACTTGATGATCTTAAAGGTGTCTTCCAACCTAAATGATTCTATGATTCTATGATTACTGTCACTCCCTCAAGACACAGGGTATTCACAGAGAAAGAAATTTGGGGGGGATAAAAGTGGGGAAGGGACTGCCGTTGCTGTTGCATTACAGTTTTTCTTGGTTTGGACTTATTTTTGCTGGTGGTGATGAGTTCTGGGGTTTACTGCTTGGGTTTCTCTTCTTTTGTTTGGCTTCTTGATGTAGCTGCAGCTAGTGAGCAGCAGCCTTCCCCATTGCTCACTGACAGCCAGTTGGCCTTTCCAGTAGTGCGTCTTTGCAGGAAACTGTTAAAAGGCTGCACAGTATCAAAAGATCTGAGACGGAGGTGGATAGGTGGTTTCATAACCACCTTGTGCATCAGACACCATTGAGAACGAGACACCATGGACCCTAGTAACCCACAAAGGCAGGGCTCCACTTAAGTCCCTGCCCTCCAGTATCACAACCAGAAACAGATATGAAGCTTTAGCAGCTGTAGACACCCACGAGCAAGGTCTGTAAGGAGGAACCACTCTAGAAGCACATGGTGGATACTGCAAAAAGAAACAACAAGTGCTTGTAGTGGGTGGCTCTATTAAAGGGCAACAAGGTGCCCATTTGCCAACCTGACAGGGAGGCATGGGAGGTGTGCTGCTTTCCGGGAGCCAAGGTCTGAGATGTTCCCGAGAGGGTTGACAGGAGCACAGGCTGCTATCCACTGCTACTCCTTCATGTGGGTACGAATGACACCGCAAGCTGGAACCTGGGCAAGACCAAGGAAAACTTTAAAGCCCTGGGAAAGCAAATGAAAAATATTGGTGCCCAAGTTTTTCTCCGTTTTGCCAGTGGGAGAAAAGTGAGCTGCCAGAAATAAGTGTATAATGCTTATCAACTCCTTGCTTCGTGGCTGGTGCCGTTGTGAGGGTTTTGGCTTTTATGATGTTCTTTGGTGACTATAACCTGTAGGAAAGGATGGGATCCACCTGCCTAGAAGGGGCAAAGGAATATTTGGCAGCAGGCTGGCCAATTTAGTGAGGCAAGGTTTAACTGAAGGACTCAGGGGAGGGGTCCAAAGTGGCGATGCTCATGCCATTGTATCTAGCAGGGGAGTAATCCAGGCCAACCTCAGCAGCAACAAATGTTCCTTAGCTGCCTCCCAAGATGAGAACCAGAAGACCAACCACCCTAAGGGTGTGTATAGCTATGATGGATCCACCTGCACCCCTCCAGGGAAACCTGTGAGCTCAACTGCCTCTCTGAAATGCTTGCACACCAATGCTCACAGCATGGGGAACCCACAGGATGAACTAGAGATCTATGTGCGGTTGTGGGCCCATGATGTCATTGCAATTACAGAGACACGGTGGGATAGCTCACACAGCCAGAATGCTGTCATGCATGGTTACGTGCCATTTAGGAGAGACAGGCCAGCAAGGCAAGGTGGTGGAGTTGCTCTCTATGTGAGAAAACAACTGGAGTGCGTCAAGGTCTGACTAGGGGAGGATGAAGAATGGGTTCAGAGCTTATGGGTAAGGACTAAAGGACAGGAGAATATGGGTGACACTGTTGTGGATGTTTACTACAGGCCACCTGATCAATAAGATGAAGTTGATGAGGCCTTCTACAGGCAGCTGAAAGTAGCCTCATGATCATAGGCCTAGTTCTCATGAGGAACTTCAACTACCCTGATACCTGTTGGAGGGACAACATATGCACACACAGTCCAGGAGGTTCCTTCAGAACACTGATGATAACTTTCTTACACAGGTGGTGGAGGAGCCGACAAGAAGCAGTGTGCTGCTGGACCTTGTACTAACAAAGAAAGAAGGTCTGGTTAAGGGTGTGAAGGCTGGGGGCAGAGTTGGCTGCAGTGACCATAACACAGTGGAGTTCAGGGTCCTGCATGGAGGAAGCAGGACAATAAGTAGGATTACAACCCTGGACTTCAGAAGAGCTAACTTTGGCCTCTTCAAGGACCTGCTTGGAGGAATCCCATGGGTTAGGGCTCTAGAAAGTAGGGGGTCCAAGAGAGCTGGGCAACATTCAAGTATCACTTCCTCCAAGCTTGAGAGGTGCATCCCCATGAGTAAGGCATGAAGTAAAGGAGGCAGGAGATCTGCGTGGATTAGCAAGGATCTACTGGCAAAACTGAAATGGAAGAAGGAAGTCTATGGAATGTGGAAAAAGGAACAGGCTACTGGGGAGGAATACAGGAATGGTGTCAGTGTATGCAGGGATGCAACAAGAAAGGCTAAGGTCTGCATGGAATTTAATCTGGCAAGGAATGTCAAAGGCAATAAGAAGGGCTTCTTCAAATACATCAGTAGCAAAAGGAAGACTAGGGAAAACATGGGCCCTCTGCTGAATGAGGTGGGTGCCCTGGTGATGACGGATATGCAGAAGGCAGAGTTACTGAATGCCTTCTTTGCTTCAGTCTTTACTGCCAAGGCTGGCCCTCAGGAATCCCAGACCCTGGAGGTAAGAGAGGAAGTGTGGAGAAAGGATGGTTTGGATGATCAAGGAGGATCAGGTCAGAGATCAGTTAGGCAAACTGGACACCCAAAAATCCATGGGCCTCGATGGGATGCACCCACAAGTGCTGAGGGAGCTGACAGATGTCATTGACAAGACATTCTCCATCATCTTTGAAAGGCCATGGAGAACAGGAGAAGTGTCTGAGGCCTGGAGGAAAGCCAATGTCACTCCAGTCTTCAAGAAGTGCAAGAAGGAGGACTGGGGAAACTACGGGCTGGTCAACCTCACCTCCATCCCTGGAAAGGATCCTGTGCAACCTGCTCTGGGTGACCCTGCTCTAGCAGGGGGCTGGACTAGATGATCTCCAGAGGTCCCATCCGACCCCTGTCGTTCTGTGATTCTGTCTAGAAGGAAAAATCAAAAGTGCAGATTGAGAATAACTGACAGACACTGCAATCTTTCATTGTGCTACTGCTTTTCAGAGGAAATATTCTCTTAACTGAGAAGACAACTAGACTGTCCTCATTGTTTTCCAGAGCCTGTGGAAGTCTGGAAGTAGGTGGGGACACTTGGTATGGGCACATGGATATTTATCTGTCAGATACTGTACTTTCTGAAGTAGCCTTATGATAGCTATTGACATCACTGGACCGGCATAGCTACAAACCTGTCCAGAATGTGGGAGAAGTATGGGAGGCGCTTCACACTTTAGACTGAGAGATGTGATCCATGAGAGCGCAGGAAGGATGTGTACGAAACCACAGAGGGCAAGCTGGAAAGATGGTGGGAACACACCAATAAACTTACAGATGTTTTATGTCTGGCCGGAGGGTTTGACAGTTTGTAGTACGTCTGTGATTTTGGTAGGGAGGAAATTTATTTATTTAATTATGGAACTTGGAAATTCACAAAATGTTTTTAATCTGACCCCGAGGAAGATTTATTCCACCTGGGTAAGAGAAGCTGTACAAAATCGCGTTCTTTGAAGTTTCTTCATCTGGGATTTGTGGAACATACTGGTGAAGAAACTTGAAAATGAGCCTTTGCACTAATCCTGAGTGGAAGAATTATGAAGTGCTGGGAAGGGTGTTGCCAACCTCTTACTAGTCCCTCAAAAAAGGCACGAGGGAGTTATCCTTATAACTGCTAGAGGCCTTCAGTCCATTCCAATAATCCACCTTTAGCAGGGATAGAGATGCTCAGAGAAATAAACTATTTGGCCTTTCTGTATTGGGAAGAGGAACACCATCAGTCCCGCAGGCTTCTGCAGTTAACCTAATGCTGACTAGATGATAGTTGTTGGATATTTTTCTGAAATATATTGTCATTATGCATGTCTGTGATAAGAAATATTACTGTTGACTCATTAAGTGCTCCTCTCTGATTCTCTATATAACCTGACATTGAACTGCCAGGTACTCTAAGTGTGGTGCTTAGATATTACAGTGGTAGGGAACTTAAATATCTAGAAAGATCTCTAATAAATGATACACTCTGCAGATAAACCTCTGCCAAATTCTATTCAAATGGCAAAGAGATAATGTGAATATGACTCTAATGAAGGAAGGCTGGAGTTGCCATAATGCATGCAGGTGCAATTGCTCCAAATATCTCTTAAAATCCATTTTCCTGCCAGTGCTCATTCTTCCCTTAAACAGAAGTTAATACTCTGCTGACATTACTGAACTCCATCATGCTCATTATCTCAGGCTAGCATTTAGATCAGGTTTTTGGAGGTGAAAGACCAATTCATTAACTCTATTGTGTCACTCAATGACTTCCTGCGGAGAGATCGTAAGTCAGATGGTGGGTGTCACTGCTGGAAGATAAAAGACAGCTATAAAGTAGGAAGACAACTGGTATAATTCACAAAAATGAGAAAAAAAAATTATAGTCTTTAGGTTTTATTCATAGTTCGTGTTTTAAGTATGTTATTTAGATAACAGTACATTTGAGGGATTTTTTCATGAGTTTCAGATATGGAAGAGGTTACTGGTTGGTTATTTTTGACTTAAAGAGAATAAATAATATAGGTAACAAATAACACAGCAGTTCCTGTAAAATGGATTAAAAATGGGTGTTTTGAAGCCAGAGGTGTTGAAATGCCCATGTATACTAACTCATTTAGGCTTAAAGAG
>KL271472.1:0-26009 GCA_000699545.1 Podiceps cristatus | reverse complement strand
GCTGAAAGTCTGCACGTTTCTGAGAAACAGATTTCAGGAAATCCGGGATATTGCCCGCAACACCCTCACTAAAATCATGGAAGTCTTGGGAGTGCAATACCTTCTGTACATCTTAAAAGAGATGCAGTCCACTCTTGTCCATGGGTACCAGGTAATGTTTAAATTCTTCCTCTTCTGCTCTCTGTTTGTTTTTTTTTTTTTAATGTGTTAGGTGAATCCAAAGGAAAGTTGCTACTGAAATTGTTTTGCACTGGTAGAATAACCTGGAAAATGCAACTAAAATACAAGTAGAATACTATTGCTAGTGCCTACATCAGTCTTTGTTATGCCAAGTATCAAATGAGGGTTTGTACCCAAAGAACTTAGAGTCTAAGAAGGGAAGAACAGAGGATCTCCATCTTCCCAGTGAAGAGTTGAGGTTTGGAGGTCAAGGATGAATTTCTGGTTCCAATAAAATTAGTGGAAATCTTTCCAGTAAGTTCATTAGGGACAAGCATCATCTGGGGTGAGTTGCCAGAGAGACTGCACAGATAGTATGTGGTGATGCTAATTGAAGTCTTGCTTCCTAGATCAAGAGCCAAGGTTCTGACTATTAGTTCATGTTTCCTATTTCCACAGTGGTGTGGTTTAAGAATAATTTTCTATGTGAATTACCACAGCGGAATAACAAGAGCTTCTGGCTGCTATAACAGTGAAAGCACCAATTAGCACAGCCTAAAAATACCAGTAAGAGCAGTGGGGAAATAAGAGATTCTCGCCCTCCTGCCAGTGTGTGGCAGGGTCTGGGGGCCTCTTCTTGCTTGCTGGTACATGTGTGGAACTGTACATGCTGGTACATCCTCCTAATGATTTTTTTTTCTATAACGAGAGCTCAAGTGCAGTGTGTGAGTTGTGATATCTCTGCTATGGGATTCTCCCCATCCAGTGTTATTAAAGAGGTCTATGCAGGGGGTTGGAAACATGATCTGTTCTCTTTTTCTCTAGCTCCATGTGCTGACTTTCACTGTGAACCTGTTACTGAAAGGCCTTACTGCCAGACTCCGTGCTGGTGATTTGGACCCCTGCTTAGATATCCTGGTTGAGGTAAAAGCTATTCACTATTGAAGGAAAGAGCATCATGAAGTGCCTGGGCAGAGGAGAAGATTTTGTGTAGATTGTCTCGGACTTGGTGGCAAACAGGCCTGACTGTGTGTACTGCAAAGGAAGGAGACTTTTCTACTGAGGCATTAGCAGACTCCTTATACAGTAGCACAGGATCCAGGGCTGTGTCCTGAGCCCTGCATTCTGAGATGGAATGGATTCAGATTAAGATACCTAACTATATTTTCCTGTGCTCTAAATGGATGAGCAAAACAGCAGACATCTAGTCAGTGCAGTCCATGGAGCCCAGGAGCTCAGCTGGCCACCCACATGGGGTATATTTGGATTTCTTGGTCTGGCTGGAGTCCCACTCCTTGTATCACACCAGCATGGAGATATGTGAAAACAGCTTCTTCATCTGGTGTGTTCAAACTGGGGTGTTCTATGTGGACAAAGGAAAGCTAGACATAATTTGTGGGAAACGTGGAGAATTGTTTTTTCTGTGAGTGGGAAAAATAGTGTTGTTCTGCTGCTGGAGGAATTTGACTCTGCTTTTCTGCTCCTCTCATTTACTTCTCTTGCCTGATTTCCAAAGATTTTCAACCAAGAGTTATTTGGGAATGTAGCTGAAGAGAAGGAAGTGAAGGGAATTGTCTCCAAGGTTATGGAAGCACGCAAGAACAAGAGTTACGATTCCTATGAAATTCTTGGAAAGTTCATAGGAAAGGGCCAAGTGACAAAACTTATTCTGCCACTGAAAGAGGTAAGAAAAAACAGCCAGAGTCTTTATTAACTCTGAGCACTCTCAGTTCTGTATGGCCTTAAAGAAACTCTAGGGCCTCCAGGTGACTACTGTGACATTTCCTACACAATCCCACTTTGGCCTCTCATTTTTCTTTTGGAAGGCAGTATACATCCAGCTTATAAAATGAGACTTTGCTATTGGTATGCAGGGCGGGAAATGGTGTTCTGGGAAGCTTCTCCCTGCTAGAGAGGAAACATCCCACTATGAGTTCTCCATGCCCTCTCCCTCTGCCAACTTTTGTTAATGCCACTTACTCTGGATCTCCGAAGTCCTGCAAGGCTGCTCTGTGGTTTGACCTTTTGTGCATGAAGGAAATGTCACCGAAGTGTGTTCAGGCTCTGTCCATGTGCAGTAATTGCCTTTTTAGAGATGCATTTTTTGGAGTAAAGTGCAAGCTCACACAGAAATGGAGCTCTGGTTTGCTCATGAGCTCTGGAGTGTCCTGGTGGTAATGGGTGAAGTGGCTGGAGTCTGAGAAGAGGCTGCAGAGAATGGGAGAGAAGTTGGGGCAGAGTTGAGGCGATGGGATGCTGTTCACGTAGAGAGCTGGGGACTTAAGGAAGCAGGTAATGAGGGAGGAATTGCTCTGGCTTTTCTGTGATTTCTGAATACAGATGGCAGATCATTGCCTTCATGTTTCTCTCCTGACTCTTGTGGTTGTGTCTTTGCAGATTCTGGAGAGCACCACAAGCCTGAAGATAGTCCGGAAGGTGCATGAGGCCCTGCGTCACATCATGGCGGGACTGATCTTCAATTCAGACATGAATGCAGGATCCCTCCTTCTCCTCAGTCATGGTCTCATCAGTGAAAACTTGCCTCTGCTCACTGAGAAGGCCAAGTGAGTTCCAGGATGTTATCCAGGTGGTCTGGTATCGATTGGGAGGTTCTTGTAGAAATGGCAGCTCTCCGATCTAACCGATCAAATGTATGAGGGTTTCCTTGCTTTCATTTGCCTTTTGTTTTCAATGTAAGTGAACTATTTGGGCAGTCGGAGAGCAAGGAGAAAGTTTGGAAATGGGAGTGATCGCTTCCTGAACTCTTGGTGGTCTGCTCTTGCCAGTGCTCAGGGCCTTCAGTAAGGCTTTATCACCATCTGGTGAGTCAGTATGTGCATTTGGGTGTTTGGATAAGGGACAAGGGGCAGTGTTTAGGAGGGAGCTGTGAACTGGCATGTAAGATGTATTGGTGTAGGGGATGTTTTCATAGGGTCAGGAACAAGGGAAACTGCGGACTGTCTATCACTTTAGTGCTTGTGCAGGAGTCAGGGAGAACCATCTGATTTCCTCTCCATCTGGTCATGTCACTGCTCAGAGCTGGATCTGGATGTCTTGTATTTCCTACATTATGTAGGCTGGCTTGCTCTAGATTCTGACAGCGGTTGACAAGCTTCTTGGAGAAGTTTTTATGTCACCAGAAACTGGAAGTAAATACTAGTGAATGAAGTGCAGTGGATGGTGGTGGAATGTATATTTGCTTGAAGGTACTACCAAACTTTTGTTTGTCCACTGAGAAGGAACAAGTGGAGATGTTAGGGAATCAGTGTGCATTTGTTATCTTTGTAATAGTGACATTGCTCTCAGGTCTGAGGGTCCTGTCTGTCATGCTGCTTTCAAGTTCATTTTATTTCATTGTGTTCTGGCTGTGACCTGCTTTTGCTTGCTGTGTGGGCAGCAGCTGAGCAAAGTCCAGCTCTCTTCACTCCCAACAGCAAGCTTGTTGTAAAGAGGGTTGAAATCTGAATATTCTCCTTTGCCATACACTGCTTTTCAGAAAAAAAGTCACCCCTCCTCCAGATCCTCGTCTACAACCAGAGAGCTGCCTGCTGCTCCAGCCCACTCCCACGAGAGGAGGGCAGAAAGCACGTGTCAACAGCAGGACTAACATGTTTATCTTGGTTGATTCAGGACTTCGGGTAAGATTCTCCTGGGATACAAAGCTTTGCAATCAATATTTTTGTTAAGAGTATCCAAAGGAAGGTATTCTGGATATATTGTGATAAGAACACAGCCACTAGCCTTAGCTTTATTTTGCATGTGGTAAATCCAATGGTGCCTCTTAGAGAGCTATAAAAAGTGCTCAGCCTGTTGCAGGTATTTGAATGGGATATGACACAAATTCTACTATAACCTAAACCAGTGTGGGACCTTACTTGATTTATCTGAGTCCCAGCCTGACTTTGAGATTAATGTCATGTGTTTTCTATGCCAGCTGCTGCACATGAGCCTGAAGAGGTCCAAAGTGAATTCTTCTGAGGAGCAGGTTTTGGAAATGTTAGACCCTTTTGTTCAGCTGCTTATAGACTGCTTGAAATCTATGGATGTCAAGGTACAGTTCTGAGCTGGTGTCTGTTCTAAGATGGGTCCTGCCCACAAATGTCTTGCAATTCATCTGCAAGAGAAGAGAAGGCCATCCAGTTTTCAAACATGATTTCATAAGTGTGCAAATTAAGTTGTTTGAGGACGTGGTTTTCCAAGGGCAGAGGGGGGCAGGGGGGGAAACAGAGTGTGGCTGATGGAGGACTGAGTGCTCTGCCCCTAGTGCTGCAGGTTCAAGCATGGACAAGTTCTCCTGGAACATGTTCATACAAGGACTTTACAGACCTCATAGGCTATCTATGAGGAGGTTCATGAGGTCCTGTGGCTGCTGGGAGTGGTGTTGTCACAACTGTGGTTTATTTTGATCCAACTTACTGTCTTTATTCTGAGCACCATAGACAGCATCCTTTTTGAGTAGCTTTGGATTTGAGTGAGCCCAGGAGGGAATCAAACCTTGAGTTTCCTGGGAATGGAAGTTGTGCCCCATACACTGTCAGATACCTGGAGCAGGGCTTTCAGGTGACCTGGGTTTTTGGCAGAGCAACTTCTGTGCCTTGAAGGTACCTCTGCTTCAGAAAGAGTTCCTGCCGTCTGCTAAATCAGCACTGTCTTAATGTCTTTACCTAGTAAAATCAAAGTTAGAGAATTAGGGAGTGGCAGATAATGGTTTTAGAACTGAGAAGCCCTTTGTATTACATATGACTGGTTTGAAAGAAGTTGATTTTGTTAGCTAGTTCCCTTTTACCAGAGTTGCAGATAGCCTGACCGTGTCTGTAACAGAGCAAGAAAAGTGTTTTGTCAGTGTCATTGTACCCACATGCTGTTCTTTGGCTCTTTCTTACAGGTGATAACTGGTGCTCTGCAGTCCTTAGTATGGATTTTAAAGTTCCCTTTGCCTTCTGTCACTACAAATCTGGATTCACTAATCAAGCAGCTTTTCCTCTTGCTGAAAGAATTTGCCAAGACAGGAATAGCCAAAGGCCAGAATTTCCACCTGGTCGTGAGCTGTTTCAAAGTAAGTCAGACCCAGCTCTGCTATTTTGTACTTTAGGACTAACTTAGTATAATGAGACTTCCAACTGAAGATCAGGGACAGGTAGCAAGGGAAATGTGGCCTTGCTGATCCTTTCTCAAGTGTAAACTTAAAGTTACCCCCCAAAAAATGCACAGCTTGGATCTGAAGAAGTTTTTATATATATTTGCAGTCTTTCTTCCTTATAATAGGATCTTACTACCACTCTGTCTTTTGAGAGGCATCAGTTTTGTACTTGAATAGCTAGCTTGCTTTTAACATGATTCATTGGATTAAACCCTTGCAGCTAAAGTGAGATGAGAATAAAGCAATTCATAGTAGTAATAACTACTCTATTGTTGTGCAGTGTCTTCCTGTAGATGTCTTCTAAATGCATTGCTGAATTAATTACAGATTTATGATCATAAGGGAAAGTTAGAGTAATTCATGCTGAATGACAATGCCAGAAGAATTTTCCTCTCTTCCTGGCTGTGTTTCTGCATCATAGAATCATAGAATCGTTTAGGTTGGAAGCGACCTTTAAGATCATCTAGTCCAACTGTTAACCCAACACTGCCAAGTCCACCACTAAACCATGTCCCTAAGTGCCTCATCTACCTGTCTTCTAAATACCTCCAGGGACGGTGACTCCACCACTTCCCTGAGCAGCCTGTTCCAGAGCCTGACAACACTTTCAGAGAAGAAATGTTTCCAAATATCCAATCTAAACCTCCCCTGGTGCAACTTGAGGCAATTTTCTCTTGACCTATTGCCTGTTACTTGGGAGAAGAGATTGACCCCCACCTAGAGAGCTATAAGGTCTCCCCTCAGCTTCCTCTTCTCCAGGCTAAACAACCCCAGTTCCCTCAGCTGCTCCTCAGAAGATTTGTTCTCCAGATGCTTCACCAGCTTCATTGCCCTTCTTTGGACACACTCCAGCACCTCAATCTCTTTCTTGTGGGGAGGGACACAAAACTGAACACGGTACTCAAGGTGCAGCCTCACCAGTGCCAAGTATAGGGGGACAATCACTTCCCTACTCCTGTTGGCCACACTATTCTTGATACAAGCCAGTATTCTGTTGGCCTTCCTGGCCACCTGGGCACACTGCTGGCTCACATTCAGCCGGCTGTAGACAAACACCCCCAGGTCCTTTTCTGCCGGACATCTTTCCACCACTCCTCCCCAATCCTGTAGCGTTGCCTGGGGTTGTTGTGACCCAAGTGCAGGACCCAGCACTTGGCCTTGTTGAACCTCATACAGTTGGCCTTGGCCCATCAATCCAGTCTGTCCAGATCCTTCTGGAGCGGCTTCCTATCCTCAAGCAGATCAACACCCCCTACAACTTGGTGTTGTCTGGAAACTTACTTATGGTTCACGTATGTGAGCATCCCCACTCATTTCAAGGATTAGTCTGAATTTCTGTATTTACTTGTGTTCAGTTTTTGTCTCACAATTGCCAGCTGAAAGCAAAATGTGATGAGAACAGTGTTAGCTGCATGTTTCAGAGCAGCAGTTTGTCTTTTCAAACCTAAGTGGTACAAACAGTCGGGCTTTGGTGTGGGCTTACGTTTTATGGCACTGCATGTGTATTGACAATGTGCAATTTGATTTTATAGTGTGTAACAATACTTGTGAAGAATGCAAAGAGTCAGATAACAAGCAAACAGCTCCAAGTGTTGCTTGGCTTTGCTGAAGAAGACATTTATGATTCATCACGCCAAGCCACTGCCTTTGGCCTTCTCAAGGTATTTCTGTGCAGCAGGTGTAAGGGTCTGTGAGCCCCTGGAAAGGCAGTGATTCTGCCTCTTGGTGAAAGGCTGTATGATCTCATGTCAGGAACAGGCCACAGAATGCTGTTAAGGCTCTCTGTGATGGGGGTGGGGAGAAGCAGCAAAGCTTTCTTGTTTGACTTGTAGTTGCTCATTAAAAATGTTTGGGAGGCTGTTTTATACACAGGCATATGAGGATGTATTTGGGTTTGCAGGTGTTTTTTCTAAAGAATTGACATCCCTAATCATTAGACCAGGTATTCTGTGTCCTCCAAAAGAAATGGATATGGATTTGTAAGCCACCTTTTTTCACTCCCCTCATTTAAAAAAAAGAAAAAAAAAAAAAAAATTGCTCTGGCTGTGTTTGAAGATGTGAAGAACTCAGTGTTAGTGTACGACCTGAGACCAGTGTAGTCCTAGGTTACGGTACTGCATCTCAGACTGTGCAAGCAAAATGACATGACTCCAGGTGTACTTTCACATTTTTAGGCTATTTTATCCAGGAAGTTGATTGTCCCTGAAATTGATGATGTGCTGCAGAAGGTTGCCCAGCTGGCCATCACGGGACAGAGTGAGCCGGTGCGAGTCCAATGCAGGCAGGTTGGTAGAACGGGTAGTGTCTCATCTTACTTTCCTGCAACAGTCTAAAAGACTGGAGGGGTTAGTGTGGCCATCCCAGCTCTCACAGACATGTGCCTTTTTTTGAACCCCTAACCCCATTTCCCCTTCTTGTACTAATCCTCATCCCCTTGTAACCTGACTGTTCTTGTGACTGATATATAGCAGAATTGCAGACTGCTTGCCTGTAGTGAAACTGCTTGTCATGGTCCACCCTCAGAGAGCTGCTCAGCAGCAGCGACACGGTCCCTCCTTTGGAGGCTTTTAGGCCCATGTAACTAAGAACTTTGCCCTTTTCTAAATCCCAGCAGAAGAGAATTTGCCACAAATCCATGATTCCTTCCCAGCGAAAGAGCTCCATCACTGCGTTTTCTTCATAAGCTTTTTACAAGTTTTCCTGAGTGTTTCTTGTAACTCCTCTGTGTTGTTGTTTTTTCTTTCCAGATTTACTTAAAATACATTCTGGACTATCCTCTTGGTGACAAGCTGAAACGCAATTTGGATTTCATACTCACACAGCTGGAGTGAGTTTACATTCCCAGCATCTCTGTCAGAACAGAACCTTAAGTATGGCTTTAGAGGCCACCTGGTGTGCAAAGGGCTGTTTGTGAGGGGAGGATGTGGCTGGTCTTGATTTTCCTACCTCTAAAACACTTCCCTTTTTCAGAAATGGGCTGTTTGATAAAGCAGGCCCTTTTTGTCTCCCCCGTTTCACAGCTGGCTTTGCTGGTCTTTATCTCTTTGTAAGCAAAGGTTCTGTTGTTTGCTTAGTGGTTAACCAGTTCCACTGTTTTTGAACCAGATGAACTGGAAAATCCAGAAAGAATAAGAGAAGGTGCATATGACTGCTGTTCCATGGCAATGGTCTCAGCTGCCGTTGCAGGCACAGTAAAGATCAACTGCACCAATTCAGCAGCAGCACTGTGTCTGAAACCTCCTTCTGAGGTTGCTCCCTTGCTCGAGGTGACGGTAGTTTACCATGTTCCGCAGCACCACAGCACAGTGCGGTTCTGCTGACTCAGGTTGGCTGGAGCCCTTTTTCACCTGTTTGTCTCTGTGCCCATTTTCTGGGAGATGGAGCTAATGAGCCTGTTACTTCTCTTGAGTATCAGGCCAGGTCTGGTAGCTGTTCTAGAAAGATCCCTCGTTGTGTGTTTCTGGCATTGGCCATTCTAGAGTATTAACCCAGCCCTAACTGTTAATCGTTTCCTCACAGGTATGAGTATGAAACTGGAAGGGAATCTGCACTGGAGATGATTGCGTACCTCCTTGACACGTTTCCACAGGTAACAAGCACCCCTTGGTGTTCCAAGCATCAAGACTTTTCTGCAGGTTGCAGTAATGGCATTTTCAGAGCGGTTTATTTGGGGAGCACTTCATAGTTCCTGTTATCTCTTATCTCCAAAGAACTTGGCTTTGTTCCAAAAGAGAAAAGACATGCTGGAAAGTCCACAGTACTACTTTATCTAATGTGCTCAGTCTTCAAGTAAAATAAAGCTCTGTCACCTGTAGTTTGGATAAACCTGATAGTGATTTATGCCAGGAGAAAACACAACCAGTTTAAGAAATGGGGTATGAATAGAAAGCGAAGCCTAGAGTTTTATCATTGTGGCGTTTTTTTTAACATTCACGAGGGATATTGTTGACTGAACTGGTATGTGATGTGCCATATCTGTTTTGTTGGCCTGATCAGAGAGGGAGGGCTTTTCAGTGGTGTGGATCAAAATGAAAGCTGAAAAGTAACCCTGGATCTATATGGGATAACATAGGCAAAATGCTAAGCTGCCTCAAAGCTCTGCAGCTGGAGCTTGACTGAGCATTTAGGAGACTGAGAGAAGTGCAATCAAGCAAGAATTTGGGAGGAAGGAAGATGAATTCTGCACAGTAAGCTGTGCTTCACCACTACCTGATTAGATCTAGTATCTCAACTTGTTTCCCAGCAACTCAATGTAACAAAGAGCTGATGCCTGAGAGAAGGGCCTTTGGGATGATTGCTGCAATGCTGAGGGACTTAAGCCTATTTCAGTGAGAGCTGAGCATGAAAATGCCCCTTAAGGTTTGACAAGTTGCTGTCCCAGGGACACGTTAGCAAGTCTGGGTCAGAGCAGGGCTGGGGCTGCTGTACACTCTGAAACAACTGGATCATCCCGTCCCTTCAGTTCACCTGCCTGGACATGGACCCCACTCAGAGTTGACATTGTTCCCATATGCTGTGCAACAAGTCTCCCTCTTTCCCCCTTTAAAAGCCAGAAACTCTTTGGGGATGTGCGGTTGACTAATAGTTGTTTCTTTCTAGGATCTCCTCCACAAAAACTGCGGGCTGTTTTTTCTCTCTCTTTGTATGATGATGATAAATGATGAATCTGCCAAGTGCAAAAAGATGGCGGCTTTGTCATGTAAATCTCTGCTCAGTAAGATAAGCAGTGAAAAACAAGATCTGATGTTTTCGCTGGTCACGGAGTGGTTTCACAGCAAGAAGGTACTGTTCAGTCTTTTCACTGACCAGGTCTGGGCTCTGTTTGGGGACTAAGAATAAGGCTCATGAGAGACAGCTAATACCAGGTCTGGTTGATTGGTGGGTTCAGTTATGCGTGACAATAGTTTTGGGAAAGGAGTATGATCAAGAATCAGCTTAGAATAAAAACTCTTTAAAGCTGTGCTCAGCAGCATAGCTCTTGCTAGTAAGTAGAGAAATAAATGATAAATAAATGATCTACTCTGCTCTGGTGAGACCTCACCTGGAGTCCTGCGTCCAGCTCTGGAGCCCTCAGCACAAGAAGGACATGGAGCTGTTGGAGCGGGTCCAGAGGAGGCTACAAGAATGATCCGAGGGCTGGAGCAGCTCTGCTGTGAGGACAGGCTGAGAGAGTTGGGCTTGTTCAGCCTGGAGAGGAGAAGGCTGTGGGGAGACCTGATTGCGGCCTTTCAGTGCTTAAAGGGGGCCTATAGGAAAGAGGGGGAGAATCTTTTCAGTAGGGACAACGGTGATAGGACAAGGGGTAATGGTTTTAAACTGAAACAGGGTAGGTTTAGGTTGGAGATAAGGAGGAAATTCTTTACAATGAGGGTGGTGAAGCACTGGAACGGGTTGCCCAGAGAGGTGGTGGAGACCCCATCCCTGGAAACATTCAAGCCCAGGTTGGACGGGGCTGTGAGCAACCTGATCTGGGTAATGGTGTCCCTGCTCACTGCAGGGGGGTTGGACTAGATGGGCTCTGGGGGTCCCTTCCAACCCAAAACATTCTATGATTCTGTGATTCTAATAGCTTTGTATAGCTGCACAAATGTAGGGAACTGCTGCTGCTGTAGGTCAGCCTACAGGCTTCCCAGCTGCATTGTGTGGCTTTCTAACAGTTCCTCTTTTGAGTCAGATACTGCACCAAGTGTAATCTTTGCTCAGGTTAAAGGTTTGAGCAAATTCCTTAAAGCTCTTCTGATCCCAGTAATTGACTTTTCATGCTGTCTGGCGCTTAGACTTGCTTCAGCCTGTCGCCAGCAGCTGGAAGGTGCCAGACTAGTCTTACAGGCCTCCCATTTTGATTTGGGGGTCTGGGTGTTTAGTTATTCTCAAACAGGACTCTGGTTCAGTCCCTCTGTACTAGTGGAGTAAGTGTTCTTCAGCACTTCATCCTTTTTATCTCTAATATGTTCAGTTCTGGTTTATAGCTGTGAGCTGCCTGTTACGTTGTAAAGAATCAGAGAGTGCAAAGTAGACCCTAGAGCTTTGCAGCTGGGATCTGGGCTGGAAAAGGCCTTTCGGCATTCAGTTTTAGGGATAATTTGTGCTGCCAAGCACTTTTGTCCCTAGCTGGCAGCATCTCCCTTTTCAATAGTACTCTGAAAACCAGCTTCTCTTAAGATGCTGTTGCTACAGGCAAAAGTAGAAGTTGCTTCCAGCTCCTGCACATGGGAGCTGTAGGATTTGATTATCAAGAAGTAACAGGGGTGTTATTCTTTCTGTTGGCAGAGCTCACACAGGAGGTTGGCTGCCCAGGCATGCGGTTTGTTTGTTGAAGTGGAGGGAGTAATGTTTGAACGGAGGCTTGAAGCTGTCCTCACCTTGATTGAAAAAGAAATCAACCCAATTAAATTTGAAGGCGTAAGTAATTTTTCCCATGTGTGAGGTTTGAGAATTAAGAAAATGGAAAAAGAGAAGCAGTGTGGGAAAGATTTAACTGTTGGACCTACTGTTTGGGACTGAAGAAAGACAGGAAACACGCATTTGTTCTGAATGTGTTCAGAACACTGACCTAGAACTGTATTTTTTTGTCTGTAAGCCCAAATTTGATGTCATGTGTCACAGCACAAGGGGCAAAAGAAATTTGGAAAGACACCTGGCATCAGCCTGCAGCCATAGTATCAGATAGATATATTGCTCCAGGGCATGGCCTCTGTCAAGATCTCTGTGAGTGGAAGGGGGTTCTTGAGGCAGCCCTGAAGTCTCAGGCTTTTCATTTTCGCCTGTATGACTTGGTGGGTTGACAGCATTTAGCAGTAGGTATGTTGGGGTAGCTTTCCCTGCTTCTGGCCTTTCCTGCGGTGGCAGGAGAGAAGGAGCTTCTGTGTTTTGTTTAAAATGGAGTTACGAAAACCCGCATCAGAAGGAATGTCAGGGTGCACAGGTAGCACTGGTATAGGTTAGAATTGGTTTAGTTGGCAAACAGCCTGATGATCACACTGACAACATCAGTTTAACTGGGAAATGTGTCTGCTAGCTGCAGGGATTTGTGTAAGTGTGGAAGGTCAGGAGTGCATCGCTTGTGACTGTCTGCTTTGTTCAGTGTTATCTAACTTTCAAAGGAGTAGCCTTCCTGTACTTCAGACCACGATTTTGTTTTGTGGAAAATCTTTTTAGTGCATGTGATTTACTCAAAATAACAAGGCTGCCTCAGATTCTGCTTGACATATTATATGATAATCCCAAAGACATCCCAGTCACTGCACCTGGGAAGCAGCCATGTGTGTTACTAATGTGCAAGGGCAACATGCTGATCGAGAGAGAAGAGCCTTGTGGTATGTAAATTGTCAAGAGATGAAAATGAAATACCTGCAGTGAGGAAAAATTCAGCGTAATCAGCCCCTGTGCTGCAACATGTAGGTGAAGCACTGACTAGTTATATCAAGCCAGCTGGCGATTGCAGGCAGGGTGAGGACCTTAAAGTGATTTAGTAAAACATAGTGTTGTCATAACAACGTGGGGCTTGCCAGGTGACACAGGCAAATCTGAGCTCAGCTTGGCTCTAATCATGAGAATCGCATGTATGCAAATACACATATAGACATAAATGATCCAGATTGTGTGTCTAATTGCTTGCATTTAGAAACGAGGAGTTTGTTACAGTAACATCTATATAAAATCCCAAGAATGGTTGTAGTAATAATCTCTCCTGCAGAGGATCAGTCTCCAGAGGAAATGCTTTAGTGGAGCTGCTTCTCTTCTGTTTACTTTGAGAACTGGGTAGAAGACAATGTTCTGTTTCTTTACAGGGTTGATCTGAAATTTATAGAGTAGGGTAAATAAGCACTGTCTTCAGGTTCTCATAAGGATCTTTCTTGACTTGCTGATTTTATTAGATAACTGAAGAGGACGAGGAGAAGGCTGCGGATAGGCTGCTATTCAGCTTTCTTGTGCTGGTAACAAAGCTAATCACAGAGTGCAACTTGGTTCAGTTAACCAAGAACAGCGATGTTGTGAGCAATATCTGGGGTAAGTATCAAGAATTATTAAGGCTGTGTTACAAGGGAGATTCTTTGTGTGCCGTGTGGTTTTTCACACCCGAATATGAATGACTGAACTTTCATGTACAAGGTTTGCATGCTGCAAAATGCTAATATGTGGCAGTTACTGGGCAGTGAAAGAGATGCTAATGGAAAAGGTTACATGGTTGATGAAAACAACACACCCTCTGTCTCAGTTTCTGGGAAGTATTTTCTATTATCCCAAGAGAAAATAGTTGCAAACTATTTCATGTTTGACCATAATTACATCCTCTTGGATGAAAACATTCAATTCTCCTGGAATGATGAGATTTTCTTGATGAGATCATACACACCAGCCAGCAAGCAATGACACATGGTAGTAGTGCTGTAAGTACTGTCTGCCAGGATGTTTAAGCCTGGAAGTTATTTGATTCAAGACATTTCTCTATGAGTGAGATTGTACAATGTCAGGCTGGCTTATTGGCATTTTGTTGCCTTGTTTTTAATTGCTTCATTTGCTGCTGTCAGAAGGCCTGGATCTGGCTGGTTAATGTCTTCGAAAAGTTAGCCTGCCGGGTGCCTTTAGTGAGGTACAAGATAACCCTTATAAACCCTGGATTGCTTCGTGATGTGCAGCTTGGACACTGGCGAGACAAGAGGGCAACTCCATCTCTTCTCTGAAGCATCCTCAGCCTCCATCCAGGGGTTCGATCTGACCATCTGCAGCAGGGCCAGCACCCCAAGGCCTACAGCAGGCAGTGCCCAGACATCATGGGAAGATGAGCTGGAGCACTGAGTCCCTGAGGGGACCATAGTTGCTGCAGAAACACGACTTTTCAGCCAGGATTGGAGCAAGTGGCTTTCTGCACCGTGCCCACTTTTCCTGCCCAGTTGTCGTCGCTTTCCAGCAATGGCCCCGTCTTTGGATATTTTGAAGTGCTGTGGATGCATTCAGGAGTGCCTGGTCACCATAGGGACATTTGGCTACCTGTAGCTTTTTGCTGCTCTCTGCTTTGGCTGGATGGAGTTGCTGGAAGTCTTTATGTTCTCAGCAGATGAGCACGGTTCATTTCCTTTGCCTTTTAATTGTAGCATGTGCTGTGGTAATTCCTGGAGGGACCCGGTTCTTTTTCTGCTCTCACTGGACCAGCTCCTGTGCTGAAAGGTTTTCTTTCCCCTAGGTCATGTCCAGTCTCACCTGTGGTATCCTCACAGCTGGGTCTGGCTGACAGCTACTGAGATCTTTGGCTTGTTGTTTGCATCTTACAAGCCAGAAGATCTTGTCAACAAGTGGAGGGAAAGAAAGGCAGGGAAAAGGAAAAAGATGTCAGCAGAGCTGCCTGCATCCACACTCTTCTTGATTGCTGAATTGGACAAAAAGGTAACGATGTCTGTACTAGTCCTTCCCCCCTGCCCAGGCCTGTTCCCTGGCAGAGAGATAAAAATAGTCTTATAGTTTGGCATGTACATTTCTCTTAGTTGCTTGTCTGCTACCTAATCCTGCTCACTTAAAGCATTTGAGGAGGTGTCTGCTGCTGGGAGGAGGCTTCTCTGGGGTCTTATTCTCAGCAGCATAAAGATTCCCCTCTAGCCTACAAGATGCAGGCAGTTGTGCCGAGTCGATCCCTTGGCCTTCCCTGGGAACTGCCTTTGGTGACTGCAAGACACTGTTCTGAGTTTCTGCTACTGGCTCCTTTTCATGAAGTCATTCCCTTCTTTTTTCTCTCCCCAGATGAAGGAACTTGTGTTTGCATTCTGCCATCAGCTGCAGTCCAAGTTCCTGGACCTGTCTCTGGGAGAGCAGGTAAGAGCAGGGCAGGTCTGGGGCAGCAGAAAGGCACAGAGCAGGCCCTGGCCCGCGACGGAGTGTGATGTGCTAGTCAGGACAGCAGCGCTGCTGGCCGGTGGGGGCTCAGGGCAGTTACCCTGTGCAAGGCCAGCTGTGCTGTGCTGAGGGAGTCTGAGTGGGTGCATGTCTCAGGGGGGCCCAGAGAAGTCCCCTTTGTGCTGGAAAGGCCTAGGGGGTGGCAGGGGCAGCAAGGGGAAGTGCCATGCAGGGCAGGACTAGGGCGCCTTCTGTCCAGCCCTCCATCGGGGAGGGTCTGGCTGGGCAACCCGACGTTTGGGCAGCCAGCTCTCTGGGGCTGGTTCCCTGCAGCTGCACTTCGCGCCTTGGCTGTTCGCTGCGAGCCGTAAGCTGTTGCTTGAAGGTCTGACTCCACTGTGAACCTGGTCAGAGATTTTCTTGTGGAGAGCCAGAGGCTGCTAGAGGTGGGGAAGACAAAAGAGCAGCCCTGCCTCAGGGGGGCATGGTAGCTCATGGGGGAAGACTGACAAACTGCAGGAGGGTATTGAGATGGACCTTCCTGTTAGGAGTGACATACGGGGGGTGAACCCATTGCAGCCTCCTGGATTGGCCAGTTCCTCTTTCAGATCTAGCCTTGGCTCTTATGTGCCCTGGGCACTGCTGGTGCTGACACGGGGGGAGCCCCCAGTGACTACTTGGGTTTTTTTTACACTTCAGGTTATAAAGAATTTGCTTTTTGTGGCAAAAGTTGTCTACTTGCTAGCCCCTGTCTCAGAAGGTAAAGAGAGCGAAGGAGAACTTGGCTGTGAAGTGGAAGAGCAGGAGGCCTCAGAAGATGAGGAAGAGAAAGACATTTCTACTCAAGGACAGGGAGAAAGGGAGGATACAGAAGAGAAAGGCCAACCAGCCACTTTGCTATGGTTAATGAAGAAGCTCTCTCTCATGGCAAAGCGAGAAGCAGCATATTCCCCTAAGGTCCCTTTAAAGGTAAGAGCAGGGTTAGACCAACTGCTTGTGATGTGGGAGGCACTTGCACAGGAGGGTGTTGCTCTGGCTTTTTACTTTCAGGGGACCAGCTGTAGAGGGTGCTGGGAGCTGGTGCCAAAGAAACAAGCAGCATTTCAGTTTGGGATTCTCAGGAAAGGCTTGTACCAGTCTGCTTCTCCTTGCCGTTGCTTCCAGCCCTCGTGTGGGGTGGTGGAAGGGTGGGATGGCCAAAGGCACCAAGCTGAAGTGGGCAGAGCACTGCCTGTGAAAGCCCAAGAGTGCTAGGTTTATGCAGGCAGGGAAACGGCAGTGTGGAGTTACTTGCTAGGAGAAAGGGGAGGTGTGGGAGAGCATCAGGAAAAGCACCGTGGTTCCCCATAGTGCAGAGTTAGAGAGGTTGAGCTGTTGTGTCTTCCGCTGCCTCAGTACAGGACAGTGAGAACAAGCCTGTTTTTCAGTGTTAACAGCTGCCAACCCAGTGAAGTCACGGCTCACACAGTGACAGATCCCATGGGGTTGTGTTTCATCTAAAGGCTGTACTTGGCTGCAGTAAAACCTTGTAACAGCAGTGAGTCTCTGACTAGGGTGTCTGAAAATGGTGCCTTGCACATTGGGCAGTGATGCACAGCACTCCCGCAGCAGTTCAACTAGGCAGTTCACTTCCAACCTTCCTCACTTCATGTCCCACACACTCATTTTCAGAGAAGCTGCATCTTTAAATTCCTGGGAGCAATCTCGGTGGATCTGGGGAAAGACAGGATCAAGCCATACCTTCCAACAATTCTCACCCCTCTGTACAGGGAGCTGAACAGCACCTACGCAGAGCAAGGTAAGTGATTTCTCTCACAAAGACTAGCAAAGAGGAAAGCATGTCAGAGCTGTGCCTCAGCACAAGCACCTCCTGTCATTCCTTTTGTCTGTTGGGGCATAGATGCCATAATCAGTGAATTTCACCTAACCAAAATATGGTGACAGAAGGGGAGTGCATGACAGCTGAAACAAAAACCTGCATGTTGACAAAGACTGGAGTAAAGTTAGGCAGGCTTCTGCACGCAAGTGGGTAAAGCTTGAACACATGATGTAGTGGAAAAAGTGGACTCATGGTGGCAAGACCGAGTCCTTGCTGAAGAGAGGAACAGAGTGAAGGTGTTGCAACACCCTTTTTCTGGCTTCCTTAAGTGTCATTCTTCTTGAATTGCTGTGTCAGATCTGCTGTGCAGCTTAAGGGCATGAAGATCCATGTCCTATAGTTAAAAGTGGATTTCACTTTCAATGTAGAACAGGGTGTGTTTTATGGCAGCTTGTGTTACCATAGAGCAAGGGAACGTGCAAGTTGGAATTGCCAGTTTGGTGGTTGCTTGATCTTTTCCCTAAGCTCCCCCTTTGAAATAGAGAAAATGACCTTTAATGTGTGCCATGTGTGCACAGTGACTGAAAGAAAGGGCAAGAGAGTGGCGTGCAGGCGGGCATACGCTGTTGGACTGTGCACAGAACTTCTCCCTTTCTCCTGGATGAGGCTGGACCCCTCTGTCCTGCTTGATACTGCCTGAGCAACCAGGCTTGTTTCTCCCTGGAGATCCACATTTGTTAAAAAGGTCTTAAGAAGTTGTGCCTGGTGGGGGAAAAAAACACACTGACTCCCCATTTAACACCAGGCACTCCTGGCCTAAGAGCAAGGCACTGCTGTTTAGATAGTTCATGAAAATGTATTAAGTCAAGCAAAACCCAATGTCAGGAAACGAGCAAACCAACCCAAAAAAGTTGTATTTTCCTAAATCTGTGGGTTGTGTATGCCACGAAAACTTGGTGTGTGGCACTGGGTCCCCGTATGTCAGAAAGACTGCCACAGAACTGGAGACACTTGGCAGAGGGCAGCGATTGTGTTCTAGGCAGGGAACAGCTGCCTCTGCTACCATTTTTTTAGCTAAGCAAGTAACAAAGAGACTTGAAGAATACAGGGTAGAGACTGACAGTAGCGTGAGTGGCTGAAGATCCAACTTTTTGCTCTCTCTGCCAGCACAAAAACTCCAGGGGCCTTCAAACAATTTTCTTCAGAATAACTGCAGAGATGGGTTTCCACATGATGGGGGTGTGGACCCAGGGAACTTGTCACTGAATGGCATTGAGGAGGCAAGCAGCTTACACAGGCTTCTCTGGAGACTGTACAAGCACTTGGAAGAGGGATCTGTTGGAACACTGAGGGGAACATCCACCCTCCTCTCAGTTTTCCCTTGGCACCTCTTTGGAGCCACTTTTTCCCCAGTAATTATAGTTAACATATATTGTAACTAATTAGTGACCCTAACCATGAAGCCAGCCCTTACTGTGCATACAGGACAGAGATGCTGGCTGACCAGGCCTGCTAAGCTGGAATCATCTCCATTTCCAACAAAGCCTATTCTAGAAGAGCCCTGGTGGCTATATATGGCAAGTCACTCTTAATAACCTTCAAGATGACATTTATCCTTCTGAAAAAAACCAAACCAAAACAAAACAAACCCTTTTGCTTCTCAGAAGCAGTGAGTGAAGCGCCAGTGATCGTCCTCTCAGAAAGCTGGTAAAGAACCAGCAGGTTTCAGAAGTGTCTTTGCTCTGGTTACCACAGTACACTGAGCAAGATGAATCGGTATGGTTGTCCTTTACTAAAGAAATCCTTAGTAAAGAAATCCTTATTGGGCTCTTGGCTTTCATTCCACATGCTGAAAAGCTTAAGCAATTTTGTTTTCTTAGATCCAACACTGAAGAACCTTTCCCAAGAAATCATAGAACTGCTCAAGAAGTTAGTGGGACTGGAGGCTTTTTCGCTCGCCTTTTCTTCTGTGCAGAAACAGGCCCATCAGAAAAGAGCGATGAGGAAAAAGCAGAGGGCCTTGCAGGTAAGCATTCATTCTGCTTTCTCTTCTGGGAAAAAGAATGTGGTTTTCCTAAAGGCTTGAGACCTGACCGGGAAGGTGAGTTTGAGGAAGAACTTCATCCTGAATTGGTAGTTTCATTTCTGAACCTTCACAAGAAACTGTTTAAGATCAGCCTCTGGGGGAGGTTTTGGCTGACAGTGATGCTGTGCTTTCCCGCTCACCTGAAGAGCAGTGGTAAGCCCAGGCAGAGCAGCCAGGAGGAGCACCCACAGTTTTGAGAAGTCTTACCAGTCACCAGTTTCTCAGGAATTACCTGATATTTACAGGGACAGTTGTTAGTTGTAACTAAACAAACTTATTCTTTTTCACTAGACGGTAGCAAACCCTGACATTGCTGCGAGGAGGAAGCTGAAGAGACATAAGAATAAAGCAGAAACAAGGAAGAGAAAAATAGAACTCCTGCGCCCTACCTACAAGGCCAAGAGGCCTCGAAGTCATGCACTGAAAGATTTGGCAATGGTGGAATGAAAAGGCTTTTACTTCCTGGAGGATTAATTTATAAAATAATTTCAAGATAGAAAAGTGATTAAGGTTTTAAAAAAAGTATTTAGATATTTTAATTGTATTTATTCATATTTTTTCATGTCCTCTTTTTCATCTAGGATCTTAAATAAAAGCTTTTCAATCTTTTTTTTCCAAACTTGTATATTTACCAGAGCTTGTACAGTTGAATGGACAACCACCATGATTTTTCTTGTATTAAATTTTACTTCATTTTTTAAAAGCTGAGTTATGTGATGACTGAACATCCTAGCTCCTGGAGAAAAAACAATCTGCCTCCCAACTTTAATTTGTCTTTCAGTTTCTGCAGCTATTTTGAGCAACTTAACTGTCATTTCTGGCTAAGCTGAGAATAAGGAAATAAACAGCTCGTGCTGGTAGAAGTTAAATTCAAATTACAGCCCTGGCCCCTCAGGGCAGTAGGAGTCTATCAAAGACATTTATTTTCCTTTCAGAAACCCCATTCTATGTTAAAGGCAGTAGGAGTCTATCGAAGACATTTCTTTTCCTTTCAGAAACCCCATTCTATGTTAGCAGCTAGAGCTACAGTATTGATCTCTGATGTACTTTATCATAACATCGTATCTACATAGAATGACTCTGAATTATCACATCAGCTTAAGGAAACCTCTGTAAACGTTCAGCTACGTGGCTGTTAGAACTGGCAGCAGTTGGACACATTTCTATAAGCAAGCAGCCTCTAGCCAGCAACACACCTATAAATACGGCTAACACTTCTGTATTTTATTAGTGTTTTAATTACACAAATACAGTAGCCACTGAAACGTAAAAGCCACTAAAGGAAGGAGGGAGAACAAAAAAAACCAACACCACACCACAACCTTTCCCAGCTACTAAGACTTTCATACAAATTAACATAAGTACGTCCTTTAAACAGAAAGAAATGGAATATCATAATGTACAGACATTTGCTTGGTTCAGTTTTAACAATTCAGGCAAGGCATCCACTTTACAGGAGTCAAACTCAAATCTGTCCTATTTACAAGTATTTGTGGCCTGAAAATATTTGACTGCAGAAACAGGGGTGTTGGATATAGCTGAAACTTCTTTGCAGTGGTCAGCTCTGTATCACTGCCTGCTCTTCAAGGCCTCCACCAACCTAGGGAAAAGGTTCAGTCAGTTTACTGAAAAGTCTTTTCAATTATGCTAAGACACCTTCAGGAGAAAGCTATTCTTTATTCTTATGTGGACTCTTGTCTTTTATGTCAGACAGGCTTACCACAGATCCAGTCTTCAAAAAAAAAAAAAAACCAAACCCAGAAAAAGCTATGTTTCTAATGAAGCTAGCATAATTAGACTGTTACTCACCATTCCATTGCTTCATCAAGCCCAGTGCCTTTAGTTGCAGAGGTTTTGAATATCTGCCATTTTCGGTCCTTCAAAGCTGGTAAGCCAAGTGCATTTGCCATTTCTGTGGGAGTCATGGCCTGTTCCATGTCCTGCTTATTTGCAAACACCACCAAAATAGCTTTCTTCAACTCTTCTTCCTAAAAGGGGGATCAGCAACAGTCTCTGGAACAACTTGCATGAATTTATTTAAACAGAAAAAACCCACAGAATCAAAAGAAAATTCATCAGCTCTCAGTCATTTTCAGTTTGCTGCTTTTGTTCTTTAGAAAATTCTTCAGTGAAAGAATGGTACTTACTTTCAATTCCAGCATGATACCACAAAGGAGCAATTTGTAAGTGTGGCTGGTTATGCCTGTTGTTACATTATGAAACAAGCTGGTAGCTGGATTTAACAAGGTATATCAAAGAACTTGCAGGAATTTTGGAGTGGGAGAAAAAATAAGTGGGAGAAAAAAGTTTTGCTCAGCTTGCCTTCTTACTTATATTAGCCTGTTCTAGATGTGTTCTTCAGCTTCAAAACACGGTAGGACAGTAATTACAGTTAATCCTTCAGGGCCTTATTTTCCCACCACTGGAAGCAGGGAGCAGCTGTCCTTGCAGACAAGACACATTCTCATATGACTAAAAGGCTACAAGTAACTAACTTACTGCCCAGACCCTGCTGCACAAAAGAGTGAAATACCTGCAGCATATTTAGTGCTTTTCAGTCTGAAGTGTTGCACGGGCCCATTCTGAAGGCTGAAGTTTCACAAGTGAAGTTCAGCTTCACTTGATTCATTCCAAAAAAGGGTTTTAATTTCTCAATTTCTGTTCTACTGCTATGACTGTCATCCTTGTTTTCTTACCTCTAACATAGCAACAAGCTCTGATTTTGAAGTGCCAATTCTGTCTCGATCACAGCTGTCCATTTTTTTTTTCCTTTTTTCTTTAAATAGTACCCCCGCCAGTAAGGCCTGCAGAAGAAAGATAAGTTCCAATCATATCATTTAATTTGCAGTTTTAGCAGTGCTTTTTAGCCAGATCATAAAAACCAGATTACCCAGAGGAAGTAAAAACTCACGCTGGGGTGAAAGGCCCCAGGGAGCAAGTAGAAGATATCTTCAAGAGACTTTAAAAAAGGAACAGACAGTAAAATACTTTCAATAGCAGCCAAAAGAAAAAAAAAAGGGGGGGGGGGGGGGGGAGAGAGAGCTTGAAAACAGGGAAAGGACAGAAAGGACAGAAGTGCTGGGGACAGATTTATTATGGAATCAGCTTGAGGAACATCAGGTCCATAACTGAGGGACAGGGAAGCAAGGGAAGTTCAAACACACACGCTTCGGCCATAGATAATCAATCATGGTCACCAAAGAAGGATAAGCAGAGGAATCTTAAATGACTAATTCACACAGGCAAGTAATTAACAAAGATTAAAACAAACCACCTTTTTTGGAATTATTTTAATGAAACTAAGGGAAGAAACCTGCACCTTACTAACTGCACCTTAATTACTACTAATCATGCTGCACCTTACTACCCAGTGTTCAAAAAGGAATCACAAAACGATCGTATGGGGGTACTGAAGAGATGACTACAATTATGCATATAATGACTCATTACAAAACTTGTAAAACCCACTTAAAAAAAAAAAAAAATCATCTATACTTAATTCAACTTCCTAGGTTTGCCGCCTTAAGAACATATAAAGATCTTTTTGGTTTTACATCACTCACCTCCTTTCGCAGAACCCTACACAATTGCCTACTGCACAAATAAACTAGTTTTTCAAAGCAAAACTGTACACAATTGAAAAAATTTGTTTCCTTCCAATCTGTAGTCCAAAACAGGTTTTACTAACAACTGAATTCTGTCAGATGGAAGCACTCTCCTGGCAATAGGCTGGTTTTAGGACTTAAAAGAACCAATTTTTACAAGTGGCAACTATGAAAATTCCAAGAACTTAGCACCTTTTAGAGGAATTTAATTATATATTTTGATTTTAAGAGATCTATTACCTTATGCTTGTCTGTCCTCCCAAGTCCCAAACTTGAAACTTCAGATTCTTGTAGGTCACTGTTTCAACATTGAAGCCAATGGCTGAAACAAAGTTAAGCAATTTCACTGTTGGTGATTTTTCTTTATTTTTCGAAAGAACATTAGAGCACGCACTTAGTTTAAAATTTTCAGACCTACATAATGAAGTTCATGCCCTTGGCAAAGTTACCCCAACATTTATGGCTGAAAATAATGCGGTAATTTTTTTATTTGAACAATAAAAACACATTGTAAACGTATTGTAGAGATTTGCAACAAATGAAGTTAAAAATGAACAGAAGTGTGCCTGAAATCACCAAAATAAACATAGCAAGGGTTAAAGGAATGTTTTGATAACCAAGTGCACAACTGATTCGCAATCAAACACTAAGGAATGTGTCCTTCATGTCAGCACCATATCTGCGCTCCCATAAGACCGCAGCAAAACCAACTTCTCAGCAGAACACTAAACACCCTGGTATCTAGAAGATGGCAAGAAAGTTACAGCATATCACATAGGTCACTCCTTTTCCTGCCAGCCCAGAGAAACACAACACAGGGAAGTGAAGGATGGATGCAGACTGCCTAAAATCTATGGAGGCTGAAATAAGCAAAACTCTCGGGGAAAAGGTAACAAAGGCACGACCAAAGCCAGTTTATCATGGCCATTCACGAGGAACACAAGAGACATGACAGGGACTCAAAAGCCAAGCGTTCCTTGTCCTTCACGTTATGCTGAGTGATGGCAGCCAGACCACTTCAGCACACACATCTGGGTGTTTGTAATAGGTGGGTATGGCTGCATGAATGCTAAAACAACTGGTGAAATCAGCAACGTTTTTTTTTAAATAAGCATCATCTCCTTCCATGAGATTCTGCATTGAGTTTTGTTACACTTTTACATAACTTAAAGTTAAACCATCTGATTTCTACTTCTCTGTGTTAAACAGAAGTGTTTATATAACAAATTGAAGGCTCCTGCCAAAAAAAGTAAATAAGTGTGATTCACTGACACCATCCTATATATACTTTTTTTGTGTAATAATGACTAATATAGTCAGCGGTTAGCATTTACTGAACATTCACCTATCAAGAAAAGCCTGCCAAACCACAGTAACAATCTTAAGGTCAAATACTTCTTGGCATTCAGCAGGGCAGCATAAAGTATTCTCTTATGTAGTACTCCTACAGCACACTGTAATATTGTTATGCAAGAAAGTTCTTAAATACAACAGTGCCAGGCTCCCACAACGTGGGGCTCTTTTGTTTAAGAAGGAAGCATGTAGCGAGTTCAGCTGACAAAGCTTACGTGTTAGAGCTACAGGTAAATCGGCTCCTTTCACTAAGGGACTAATCACTTACTTGGAATGGTGGTAACAACTTCTCCAACTTGTAACCTGTAGAGAATGGTTGTTTTTCCTGCTCCGTCCAGTCCCAGGATGAGAATCCTCATCTCTCGAGTTCCAAACAAACTGGAAAAGATGGTGGAGAAAAAGCCCCCTACAAAAAACAGAATGGAAAGATGTTTCAACATCAACTAGCAATATGGAGGACATAAAAGGTAGACAGACTGACCTCATTTCTTACTGAGCAACAATATTTCTTATTCTCCAGTGAAAACAGACAAGTTCAGGTCGTCACCCAGATACCTGTGTGCTGAACCACATCATATTTTCCTGGGTTTATGCTGCTATTTTATGGTAGCTCAATACAGCAAAATCACATTGTGGCAGCATCAAGCTTCCTCATTGTGGTTAGGATTTTTTTTTTCCTTTTCTCTCATTTGCCAAAATCTGAGCCACCTTCTTTTTTGTTTGTATCAGACTCTATCTTTTCAATGCAAGAGACTACACAAGGACATGCTGAAGCCTGAAAGAATTCTTTCTGATGTTTATGGCCTCCCACAGGACCACCCACTTCTTTTTTATTAAAATGAAGTAGGTATGTGTTAAATCACAGTCCATTACAAACCATGAAGCTGCACTAAATTAAGTATGTTACTGCTACAGAGAAGTCTAGGAGCTGATTTTAAATGTGTGTGTCCCCCCTTTTTTTTTCTTTTTCCAAAACTGACTTGCCCCAACATCTCATTTATTCTTTAAGTACATGTAAGAGTACTTGTGGCCAGACTAATATCTGATTTGTATGGATTTCCGCCTATTAGACGTTTAAGTGTAAAAAAAATACCAATGTTGTAAGCCAGGAACAACAACATTTTTTTCCCATATTTTTTTTTTTATAGCAAATACATCTAATGCTAAATAATAATTTTGTAAGAAGTCCAACTAAATTCTGCCAAAGGTAATGAAACACTAAATAAGCTAGAATCGCAATGAGAAATATATCAGAGAAAAGACAAATTTGAGAAGATCTGCAACCAAAATCTTACTGAAAGAGCTTTTGATAAAAATTACTCCCTGTGTTTGCCTTTCTAGGCATCGGTGATGCCCTTCCAGGGAGAGGAAGGAGCAATGAGCTGCGTGCTTATGCATACGAACGAACTCAACTGATAACAGGTTGGTTTTCTACTTCTAAGCCCATCCCCTCGCGGAAGCTACACACGCTACAGAGCCGGAAAACAAAGAGAAGGTGTGAGGGACCATCTGCTGCCAGTTTGCGTAGTGCTGCTCAAGGCACTGCGAGACGGGCAAATAACCTTAACAGAACTGAGCGGCAAAAGGTATTTCGACAGAAACATCTCAAGTGGAAGGCTAGTATGTGATCCGGGGAGGCCTAACTCTTCCCTCTCAGTCAGTAACTTCGCTTGCTGCCAGGCACCTCTCATTCCCCCTTTTCCTTTTCCCGTATGCTTTTCCCACACTTTTTAGTGTTGCCCAAACACCACCTGTAATAGGCCAGGTTTACGGTAATCACTTAATCCCCAGATTCAGGGACCCTTATACTTTATTTACTATTCTAACAAACGCTCTTTTCATCATTAATTCCTCCCCAGCAACCCATTCCGCACTCGGGCGGGGTTCAGGCCGGACAAGCCCCGGGAGCACAGAACCATTACGGCCTCCGACCAAACGCGCTCCTGGGCCTCTGCTCACGCGATTCGCCATTTCACGGGTAACAGCGCGCGGCTTCAGCGGCAGCGGCGGCACCCGCGG
>JMFS01066815.1:0-20032 GCA_000699545.1 Podiceps cristatus | reverse complement strand
CTTTTTTTCTTTTTTTTCTTTTTTTTTTTCTCCTTGGGAGCACTCTGCTGTGAGCTCTCAGGATTTGAATCCCTAGCTCTGGTCTCTTCAAACCTCAGCTCCAGCGAGACAGGCAATTCAGCCTGCTTGGGGTCTCCCCCTTCTCTGTCCCTTCTTCTTCCCCTTCCGCTTCCCTTTTCTCTTTGTTTTATCCATGGCTGTCAAAAAGCCTTGCAAACACGACACACACAGAGGACAGAGCCTCGGAAGTCAGATGACAAGGTAAAAGAGACCTTACTAAACATTATTTTTTATAATCTCAGGATTCATTTTATGACAACTTCATGTCAGCAGCAGCAGCTCTTTCATGAGGTGTTAATACTAGAAGCGGACACAGATGTTAAAGTATAAAATTGCTCTTTGTGCATGGAAAACCCTATCAAAACCTCCTAGATCTGCCTTAATATTTTCATTCCCAAACATTTAAAGTCCCATCAATGTCATGAGAGAGATTTCACAATATTCTTTCATTCTTTAAATGTGGGCTTAGGAGAACAAGCAGATGATCCTGAACCTCCAAAATCAGGAGGATCTTAGCTCTCCATGGGCTCCTCCAGCTGCTTTTCTACCATCCCCTGTGGGTATTCTGAGGTGGGTAGAAACAGCATTAAGGCATATTTTTGGATCTCCATCTATTTTTTGGAGACATGCTGGTTCACCCTCTTGCAAAGGAAAGCACCCAGGCCAGCTAGGCTCCACATATAACCGAGATGATGTGTGTCATTTCTGTGCAAGGAATGAGCAGAATTAACATAATGCACCACCATATCCAAGTGCTGAGCCAGCCCCAGGAAATCGGCACCGTGCTCACTCGGACGGCACTTACCTCCCTCTCCTCTTCCCCCGCTCCCTCCTCTGCCTGCAGCTCCCCCCATCCAGCCCCTCCAGACATGTCCAGAGGGATCTTTAAAACTCTATAAAAAACATAAGAAGCTGTTTTCGACTATTAAGAGAGACTGTTGATAACACAGTTCCAATAAAAAAAAAGTCTATATATGTGCTTTCTACAGCTTCCCTTGGAAAATAATTCATTTCTCCCTGCATTATATTTCATGGTAACCTAGAGACTCAATATGTTCTGGATTACTGCATCCATTTCTGTTTCTGCTCTAATGGCCCACCGGAGTACGAACCTTCCAACCAGAGTCCCCTAAATCTGGTGACTGGGGAGCTAGTTGTACTTTCTTGTTTTCCACTTGATAACTAGCCCCTTCCAGCATTGCTTTTATGGCAGTAATCTTCCTAGGCTTGTTGCAGATTGCTTGTCCTGGTTTTTTTCTTGCTTGCTTTTTTTTTTTTTTTCGCTCTTTTCCTCCAGCCACTGGAGCCAATGGTCACTGTGGACTATCCATCATGTTGTTTTTTATGTCAAGCTGGAGTTCCCCAGGTCTGTTTACTCCTTGCCCGCCCCGCTCCCATCCAAATGCCACTGCAGTCTGGCAACTGCTTGTATCAGTGAACAGCCCCTTCCATTTAGGGGGAAAGGATCTGAGATTGCCAATGCCTATCAATAGGCTAGAAATATTCTGGGTTTAATTTTATGGCTTCATATGATAAATGATGGGGCAAATGGAGGAGGCTAAGCAAACACCTCTCTCCCCTTACTACTTTGGACGTTAGAAAGAGTATGAAAGGTATGGAGGAAATAAATCAGGCCAAGTCCCCTGCCCATCGGTACAGCCTTGCTCGGTACTGGGAGCCCAGCCCTGTGCACAAATCCTGACTGCGTTGTGGAGTCCGGGTGTTGTCCGCGGGACAGCCTCCGTCCCGCCCCATTTGCATTTGTGCACAAGTGATCTGGGATCCGGGCACGTATGCAATCATTTTCTCTTTCTTCATTGCTCTGAAAAAGAGATCAGATGGGAAACTTCAGTGCTGTGGGAGGGAGTAAATTAGAGTTCAGGAAACCAGCTGGAGTGAAAACTAAGGGTTTCAAGCTCAAATCTGAATACATACTTACATTTAAAATTTATAGGTAAAACACTTTGTCCCCAAATATGGGGATAAAAGAATACCTAAACTTTTCAGAAAATTAAACCGAAATGGCTAATAAACAGAGCTTAAGATTTTTTCTCAAAGCCATTTCTAGGAGAATAAGAACTATTCCTTCTACAGCTCTTCTTAACCTGCAGATCTCACAGCCCTTTGCCAATCGCCACACTGTACTTCACTTTTTTTTCCCTATAATAATTCAGATCTGCAACAGCTTTACTCAGCCTTAAGATCCCTTCTAGGGCTTGGCTTCTCCAGTCTCTTAGCAATGATGTGTTTCCTCTTCAGGCCTCTTGCACTGGAAGTGTTTTCTCTGCTTAGCTGCCATTTCATTATGCCTGTGAGAGAGTGGCAGAGAATCAGCTGAACTTTTCATGGCCTTGCTCATCTGTCTGCAGATTTGCCTTCGGGTCCTGCCAAGTTAAAGGTGTGACAAAGGCCATTGTGCAGCTCTTCCCAAGGCCAATTCCTAGAGTTAGGCTGATCTTTGCATCCGTACCGTGTTTACAACTTCCATTTTCTCGAACAGGTTGAGTTCATTGGCATTAAAAACTCTCTATAGTGCATCAGTCTTAATCCAATTTTAAAAGGCAAGGCCAGCAACTGTGTTAAAGGGATTAACTCTTATTAAATATAGTGTATTTGAGTAAGCCCTAAGGGAAGGACTCCAGTTGCTCCTGTTTGCATAGATGGAGGCAGTCATACCAAGTTACATCCTAGGGACCTGGCAGTAAGCTCAAGCTATAAATTACATCGTCGTACAGGAAAATTTTTTTTTAAGTATGGAGGTAATTGGAAAGTAGTATTCTCACCAGGCCTTGTCAACATTAAGAAGCAAATTCTTCATCTCCTATAAATCCACATGGGAGGAAAAATGCAGGTGAGCAGTTAACCTGTCATGGCAGAGAAGCTGCTATCCAGGTTTCACAGCAGAACGTGAGCAGAAGATGTAACATTAGACGGTTGAAGGCAATGGAAAGGGATAGACCTGTGGCCTCCAAACTTTGGACATAGCCAGGCAACAACTAAAAAAATAGTGTTATCCAAAGCAAATGGATTCCAACCCTGAAAGGAAAACACCGAGATTTCCCTCATACCCCTCCAAAAGGGACTGTCTTTAGCTCCAGAGAAACTGAGGCAGAGAACACTTACATCGTCTCACCTGCAATCCATCGCAGAGCCAAAGCCAGCCATCCCCAGGGCTCAGAGACTCCTTCCAGTCCATTTGCTGTTTACTGCAGGGGCACAAACCTCCTGATGAGGAGGTTCCCCTGAGCTGCCCGACCTTGGCCCCGCAAGCTGCCCCATCTGCCTGCAGCTGCCTTTAAGGACGCAGGCAGGGGCCAGTCTGCACAGAGGCTGTTTTCAGTCCACAGCCTAGCACCGAGGAAGCATTAATAGCCTGGAAAGTTTTGTTTCATTGCTCCTGCAGACCGGACTGGCACTCTCCTGGTATGTCCAAGTCTAGGGATGGGAAACAAATTATGTTGATTTAAAGGCAACCTAACATTGACTAAGAAAAATTGACTTGGCAAGCTTGAATGTGTGAAAGCCCCTCTTATCCACCCCACGTGGTGTAAGCAGTACATGGGAACAATACTTAGTACCTCTAAAACAATGGTGATCTTGAGCTCAACTAACAAATCCCTGCTCATTCATTCCTAACGGGAGCAACAGAAGATATACAGATTTGTAAATATTTTAACCTAGCTAACAACTGCTGCCAGGGAGTTTCCAAAATCAAGGCCTTGGAGAATGACTTTAATTCTGATTCAACAAAAGATCGCAGATTAAAGAGGAACTTGTCATCAGCTATTCCCTGTAATTAGTTTAATATGATCAGCTCTCCATGATAACGAAAGACAGCATCAGAGGTGTCCAGAGAGAAACTTCCAGTGGATAATAAATACTGACAGATTTCAACCAGATGGCTTT
Source organism: Podiceps cristatus (assembly GCA_000699545.1). Lineage (NCBI taxonomy): Eukaryota > Metazoa > Chordata > Aves > Podicipediformes > Podicipedidae > Podiceps > Podiceps cristatus. Next base: position 16,066 of record JMFS01066815.1, on the reverse strand, counting down.
ACCAGACTGCAACTTTGCAAGTGATTTTGAAGCTCAAACATTAGTGCTTATTACTTAGGATTAGCCAATAGCTAAGAGAGATCTGCAAACTGTTCCAGCTGGGGTTTAAAGGCAACTAAAACATATGGATAAAGACTTTGATTAAGGGGTAAAAGATCATTTTTTAAAAATTACTTTCACTGAGCACCCAAAGCCTTGAGAGTACGACACACTCCTCTTTTGACTGGGGCTTCACCTCTACAGATGGGATATTACCTGAGCATCCCGGCTGCCAAGCCCAGCCCAGGCGAGACAGTGCCCAGCAGCCCCAGGGCTGGCATCGGGAAGCACCGGGATGTCGCTTGAAGCATCTTTCTGACACTGCTTGGGGTTGCCTTCAGCACAAGGGAGGGGTGGGCAGAGGAGGGGACGTCTCTGAGACCCTCTTAGGGCAGAGGTGCAGAGGGGACCACACAATCTCCACAGTGATGCCCATTGCCTTTGTCCCCACAAAGCGGGACATCCGTGAGGACAATCTTGTAGTGCCTTCTGGCTGCTGTCAGCAGCAGAAAAAAAGGAGTGTAAGTCCCTGACTCCAAAATCTGGGGTATGAGATCAGTCACATTTGCTGGGCGCAACTGCTGAGGGCTTAGCAAGGTTGATCTCTACAACTACCTGAAAGGAGGTTGTAGCGAGGTGGGGGTCGGTCTCTTCTCCCTAGTAACGAGAGATAGAACGAGAGGAAACGGCCTCAAGCTGCGCCAGGGGAGGTTTAGGTTAGATATTAGGAAAAACTTCTTCACCAAAAGGGCGGTCAGGCATTGGAACAGGCTGCCCAGGGAAGCGGTGGAGTCTCCATCCCTGAAGGTATTTAAAGAACGGATAGATGCGGTGCTTGAGGACATGGTATAGATGGACTTGGCAGTGATGGGTTAACGGTTGGACTTGATGATCTTAAGGGTCTTTTCCAACCTTGACAATTCTATGATTCTATGATCCAAGCTGTAGGGCAGGAGACAAGTCTGCCTGGACCAGTGGGGAGCTGGAGGCCCCGGAAGACCCACAGTTAAGAGAACAGCAGATCCCTCTCCCCTAGCCTAACCCCAATTTAATGCAAACCTCTAACATTTAAGCCCATCAGGTGTCACAGCCCGCTGGGACAGGCACCGGTGACACCGGTTGCTGGCCAGGGGAAGTCCAGCCACTTTCCTTCCACAGGAACCTTTGGAAAGGCATGTTGCTGGTGCCCAGAGTGAGGCTTGCAGCCATGGGACGCCTGCACAACCCGTTCAATTAAAAAAGCCAAAGACACCCGCCACCGTGTCCTACCAACACACCTCCAGGCCAGACGATGGAGATTCCCCGGCATGAGAAGCACCAGCGAGCACCACGCCTGCATCCTGCCTTCCTGAGCGCCCGGCCAGGGACAGCCCGAGCCACCAGGCACACGTGCCACCAGCACCCGCTCCGCCGGTGCGGCAAGATGGACGCGGGAAGGAGGAGGGACACCACAGCAAACTATTTTTCCGTGCCTGAGTTCGAAGATACATTTCAGCTGTCTACTTACTGCTGCAGTCGGGTGAAAGCTCCCGGTGTCTGAAGGGGCTTTCTTGCTTCTCTTGGCATTATGGACAAAATATCATTAAGACTCCTGTAGCTGGAACTGAGCTGTCAGTAAGAGAGAGAATTTGACTGAAGGCATTTTTGCAACCAAGGGATTTTAATTTTTCCCCCCTTCTTTTGCCTTATCCAAGAGAAAGAAATATAACAAAAAACCAAGAGAGGGATTTTTCAGCTAAATTTATTTCTTCTAGCATTTGCTGCAGTGGGGACATGTTTGGGTTTGCTGCTTGCTGTTTGCAGGGGTTTTTATGAGCTATTCACACCAAATGTTGAGAAAAGCAATAGAGTAGAAAAGGCTGAAGAAGAGAGCTGGATTCTCTGGGCTCCAGACTCAAAATCTAGGGCCAAAACTCTGCTCCCGGTCACTTTGTAAGGGTAAAAAATAGAAATTATATCAAAATAGTAGTGAACTCCACAGATTTCAGCCAGGTTCATATAGGCAACAAAGATTTTACATTCTTACAAAATATCTCAGCATGCTGAATAATTGTATTAAGCCTCAAAATGTTCCCACCAGGTTGTTCAGTGCCTTTATCCATAGCTTGGACTTTTAAGCCAAGAGATAAGAAAGAAAAATAAAGCAAAATGTCACAGATTTCCTTTCTTGTTTTCAGACTTTTAAAATGAAACATAGGTCTCTTTCTGCAGCTTGATTAAAAGCCAAAGTGAAGAGTCTAGTGCCATCACATGACTCCTGGACCTGGAAATTTAAGGGTGGAGGACAAATGGGATTGTCATCCAGGCTGTAGGCTTTTGCAACTTAATTTTCAACAAACAGATTGATTACCAGCGATGAGCTCAAACCAGGTGTTCCCACATTCCACCACTTCTTCCTGAACAGGGGAAAAATACACATTCAGATCTAAATCTAGGGACAAAAATCCCCCACTCCCAGTCTCTGCCCAGCTTTTGAAGACAAAGGCGATGCCCTCAGTCCACCAGATGCTTTCTGGGATAAGCTTTACCCAAAGAATCATCCTTTTTTTTTTTTTTTTTTTTTTTTTTTTCTACACATCAAACCCCTAAGACAGAGCCCCAGTGCAAATTCCCCGATGCTTGTTTGACTTCATTAGCACAAAAGCAAATGAAGGCGCTTTCCCCATTGTCCCGCTCCAGTAGAAGAGCACTGAAAAGGCAGAGTACCAGTGACCTGGGGAAACTCTCCCAGGCTGCTCCATCAGAGGGACAGAAACCATCCCATCACCTCCACAACTCTCAGCCGAGCTCTTTTGAGCCCCTTTTACCTTCTCACCTCCCGTGGCTGTTTGGGGAAAGGCAGAGCCCCCAGCCTCAGGGCTGTGTCCCCTGGGGCGTGTGACAATCCCAGCTTTCCCAAAGACCAACAGGGAGGAGAAGCATATTGGAAAGAATATCCAGTTATGGCCTTTCAAAAGCTTCCTCCCATCTGACACTTGATCTTCTGGACCTGATCATGGGTTGCTAGCCCCAACCCACTGGCACATCCCTGTCCTGCAGCGTGAGCCTGGGACAGGGGGGTGTATGTTTGCTCTGGGGATGTTCTGGTGTTCCAAGTGTTAAAGTTTCCTACTGATCAACCTTCTCCTCCATTGGGGTTTCCCTATTCCACCTCTGGTGCTGAATACACAACAAAATCAGCAGGTGACAGGAGATGCTGTAAAATCAGCCTGCTGCTCAGCTGTCTGATGCCGTGCTGGCCAAACCAAAGGCTGCTTCCGAAAAAACCCAGCCCTGTGCCATGATGCTTCTCCAGGGTCATCGTTACCTGATGGAAAACCACCACTGCCTGGGTCTGCAGAGGAAAAAACAGGTCCACCAAAGGCTCCTTGCGTGAGCCAAGATGGGGGCTCCATGCAGCACCTGCCATCTCTGCTGCCTCCTCTTCCCCTCCGCAGCGGCACAGACGCTCTGAAGGGCATCATGAAAAGATCCCACCTCGCTCTGGGAGGCAGAAAAGAAAACAGCTTAGCTGTGTAGAGAGCTACTATTTGCTATTCAAATCAGGAGTCACTTCTGGGCACAGGTCAATGAGAAAGGGAAACTTTAAGGCTGAAAGGATATGGACATTGGAGATTTTCATCGAGAAATGGTGTTTACCGGTTTCATGCACCCTCCGCGGGCAAACACACCCCGCAACGCTGGGCAGACTTCAAAAGGGCCCTTTCAGTGTGGCTGAGCAGAGGGAAGCTGGGGGTCCTGGGGAGCTTAGCCACAGATTATACACGTCTCTCTGGTCGAGGACAAAGCTCCCGCACCCAGGCAGCCGGGGACCACAGGGAAAGATGCTCCTTCTCGCAGATGCACAGTGGGTCAAGTGTGCCTGGTGGGGTGCAATGCCAGCACAGGGAGTACAGGCAGAGCATCTTGGAGGTCATCAGTGGGTTTCTTCAAAGGTGCAAGGGGGTCCACGGCCGTTGGTGCAGGCTGGGATGAGCAGCAGTGAGGAGGGGTTTGGGGCATCCCTCATGAGCTGGGTCCATGGGGGATGCTCCAAATGCCTCAGGCAGAACCTCTCCCCATCTGACTGTGATCAGCCAACACGTGGCAAAAACATGTCACGCTCAACAACCTTTCATAATGGGAAAACATCCAGAGAATCTGCCCAGACTCTCTCAACGCACTCAGCATCAAAAGTGCTTCATTTCAGCAAGTTTTCACGTAGGGAGGGAGTTTCCTCACTTTATTTAACTTTTACTTTTATGTTATGTCAAGATATTCCCGCAGCTTCAGTTTTATTTAATACCATGTTCGTGCTGTATTCGGTATTTACTCAAGTCCTTTGACGTCACGATGCCAAAATTATCCCCAGATATTTTTTCTTCCCAGGGAGATTTGCACCAAACCACACTTCAACGTGATGGAATTCCCCTGGGGACAGAAATACTTTTTTTGGTTTTTTGCTGCTCCCCAGCCAGCTTGAAGGAAGGATTCGTGACGAAGAAAAGGTCCCATCCCTGCGCTGGGGCAGGGTTGCAGCCTGGGAGTGGATGGGTGGGCAACCCCATCCCTCCCTCCCTCCCTCCCTCCCTGCCCAGGTGCGCTGAGAGGGAAAAGCCATGGTAACTTCCCTCTCCTTGCATCGGCGAGGTGTTCAGGCTGTGTCAGACCTGGTGGAAAAATACAGGTGAAGATTTCTCCATCTCCTCCAGAGCAAAGCATGAGTAAGGATGAAACCATGATGCTGTAATGACCCCACTCTTCACCTTCCTCCTCCTCCAGGCAGATGGATAGCTGTCAGACCAGCCACTGAAGGAAACACAAAAATCCCCATCCTGCCAAGTGTAGAGATATAAACCAGAAAAAGAAATCAACAGGTTTACCTGGTTTCCTGCAGCACCTGGGGAGAGGTGAGATGGAGACCTGCGCACTGCTGAGACCCAAACCAGCAGGGTCCCCACGACTCCCCCGAGCCCAACCTTTTCCCATATCTGAAGCTGACCGACGCTGAACTGCACACACACGCTGAAGCCCCCAAGCCACACTGTAACACTTCTCCTACCTTTTGTAAGAAAGAAAACTTTAAAAAGGAAGAAAAAGTCAAGATTTTGTTCATGTTTGGAGTGAAAGTTTGGGCTGACCTTTTAAAAGCTTGATTACTCCTCACTACTATACTTACACACACCCATCCTTAAATTAATAAAGAACTATATTTAATGCAGTCAAAGTGGCTTCAGATGTGAGCTACTTCAACAGCCCATTATCAGCATTGTGTTTGTTTTTCCATATTGACTGTGTGTGTAATATAATCCTTGTTTATGATAATTGATTTTCCTTGCACTGCCTTCCTGGGAATAATATGCACACTTTTTAACTCTCTTTATAAAGATCAAATGGCATTTAGGCCTGGTGATTTGAATCTGAGTTGGTCAGAGCATTTAATACAATAAGAGTGAGCTTAAAGGAAAGCAGTTAAACCCTGGATATTTTTCTTATTGCATAGCCTGAAAACCCTTGAATTGAGAGGGAAGTTTGCATCTATTTTCTTGTCGTCTATTTTAAAAGCTGTCAGAGTTGGTTAGTCTCTCTTAAAATTAGTCCTTTGGATCATCTTCTTACTAAAAACAAAATCTGAGCTTTTTTTTTTTTTTAAAGCGATAGCGGATTAGGGCAAGAAGCTTTGTTTAGCTAAAGCGAGGGATTAGAGGAGATTTGCCCCCATAAAGTTGTGGTTTGATGGTGCTTTTATCCCTGGATGTTGCTAAAGCTGTGTTGCTTCAGGATTAGGAGCATACAAAGAGTCTCCTTGTGCTGTTTCACAGCCAAGAGAAAGACGGGGGGAGAGGGAGAGACAGGGGAACACATGCAACAGAATTGGGAATTCCTTGGTCACACAAATCTAAAGTTTAAACCCCCTGACACAAACCTTGCCGGACACGTTGTGAATGCGAGATGGCCAGACCTCTAGTGGGAACGGTGGATGGTGGAGCGGAGGGGGTGAGACCGCCTGAACCGCCACCTCCCAGCCTCCCGCTGGTGACTTTTCCTCCAAAATGAGCAAAATTCGGCTGGGGTTGACAAGAGAAAAGCGAGGGGAAGGCAAGACCTCAGCAGGGCTTGGGCAGCATTTCTCCCAGGAGAAACTTGGACCATCATCAGTAAATCCTGAAGAAGAGAAGCCACAGCGCTGCTCCAGACATGCTGGCATCCAGCATCAGAAGACGAGAGAACCTATTTCTTTCAAACGCTGGCCAGCCATGTAAGGGGCTGGCGGTCCTCAGCCTTCCCACCCTTGGGAGATGCCTAAATCGTGGCATGTGCTGATGAGACGTCCTCACCAGGCAGAGCTGGGTCCTGGGCCAGTTCTGCCATGAATCTGCGAGGAAACAGGAAAAGTAGAAAAGCCCCACATAACGATAGCCTTCAAAAATATGTAAATAAAATAGAAAGAAATCAAGACCAGGCACCAAGTGCATTTCCCCTGCCCGCAGGCCTTCCGATCATTAGGAGACAGCCTGCTTTTTTGGGCAGAGAACCTCCAAAAACCTGAGGTTTTATACACATGGGAGATTTACCCCTACCCAAATCAAAACACAAAGGGGCTTTACACTTGCCAACCCCTCCTGCATGACAAGATTGCTTCAAAAGCAGGGAGGAGTGACAGGAAGAAACCAAACCCCAGCTCAAATCCAGGAAAACTCCTGGCAAGCAACTTATTTCCCTGCTGCTGCAATTTATGTACATCCCCCTGCTTTTTATTTATTTGGGGGGACACAGGGTCGTGCCTGGATAAGCATGGCCCTTGTAGCAAAGCCATGAGAACACACGTGCAGCAGCACATTGGGCTGCAGGGTCTAGGTGGTCTTCGCCCTGTGAACCCCAGTGCGTGTGACCCCCTGTAGCTGTGCCAGAAAGAAAAAAGAAGCCTCCTTGTTTATGTATCTCTTCAATCCTGAAAATTACATTTCATTAAGAGAGATAATACGTGTTAAAAAGAAACACTAAAAATCACTCTTGTCACTAGAAGATCATTATGTCAGATTTTTCTGGAAAATCAAGTGATTCTGAAGGTCTGTGATTCTATCAAAAGACATTCAAGATGGTAAATAATATAGTCTGGAGAGTGTAGGTTATACACATGCACTTGCATATGTATTTGAGCATGAGTATACAAATATATGCATGTTTATGTCTTTAAGCGAACACCCTTGCTCATTTGACTTGATACCCAGTGGCTGGTTGAAAAGTTTTGTTAAAACCAAAGGGATGTGGAGTTCATGCAGGAAAAATATCCGTGATAGCAGATTAGTCAAATTATCTTTGTTTAAGCCATTACGACTTACGGATACAATCAACATTTGAGAAAAATAACCCCAAAGAACAATATGAGAGTGGTGTTATATGAATAAAGCAAGACTTCTCCAAGCCAGGGGAGAACCACGAGTTCTCACTAGCCAGGCTCCATCTGACCAGACACCGATGCTGAGCCAAGGTCTGCTCCAGCCATGCTCAGCTCCGTCCCGAGCCTGCCCCCTTACACAGCCGTGTTTCCGTCTTCCTAACTCTTTGAATGGCCCTCCCACCATTTCATCTCTCAGGCTTGAAGTCAGACGTAACGACAGCAGCTTGAGCCAAGTGAGACTCAGAACATTCATCTGAGGGAAATCCAGTCCAAAATACAGTTAAAGAAACTGGAGATTCCGTGTTTCCTGAAGAATAGCAATTGTGGAGGGCAGAAGCAGCACACTTTGAAAAGTCAAGACATTTAATTATTTAGGGGAAAAGAATAACATTTCAGTGCTCTGAAAATGTGCTCTGTTTTGGTTTTCCCTTTGCTTTGTTGTAAGACAATTAAACATGAAGTTCCATGTATCTCGGATGCATTTAAGGCTTTACAGCTTGGTTTAACCTCTTCTCCTGCGGCTCCTGCTTTCTGGCCAGGCTGCCTTTCCAGTGCTGGGCTGAAGGTCAGGCAGGTTCCCTTGATACACCAAAACAGTCAACTAGACTTAGGTACAACAGGAACACCGAACCGGTGTGGACCCACACGCAGAAATACAGCTCTCTGACAGCAATGCTCCGTTGGGAAATACAATTCAATTTTATTTTCCTTGATTTGTAAATACATATTTTGGAACCGTTTAAAAAAAAAAAAAATCTCAAATATTCAAATTCAGAGTGGATCAAACCAAAACTGGTCCTACCTCTCAAATCTTTTTTCAGTGGCAATATTTTAGTCCACATTTCCCACCTGGAAGGGTGGATGGACACACATCAGTTTTCATAGCAAGTCCTCCCGCTCCCTTTTGCTCCTTTCAGATATGTAACCTGGCAAGGTGCCCAAGGCTTTTCCTTCCCTGTTTTGGGGTGAAACAGAGGTACAAAGTCTCAGCAGCAGCCCACGAACTGGGAGATGCAGATAGTACCCTACAGACTTGGAAGCTCCTTCATGCTGGTGCCCTGCTCCTGCTGCTGGAAGGGGGCATGAGATGGGGACAGGACGTGGGGTGGGCTGGCTGACCCCAAAGTGACCACATTACATGTGTTGTTGGACCAGCAGTTTGCAGAGTGGCTAGTGGAGGTGGGATGGGTGGGAAGTGCATCATGGGGTGGGCTAAAGATGCTGGAAGAGATACTTCTCTGGAGGAAGTTTTTCTTCCTCGTGTTTTCCAGTGCCAGGACACTCACCCCCGTCTCTGCGTGGGGAAATGCCCTTCCTCACGTCTCACGGGAGAGTGAAGAAAACCCAGGCTGATATGGGATAGAGATGTCATCTGTTTCTGCCCACTTGGGCATCTGAAGGCTGAGTTTTCCTTCCTTTGCAGGGCACTCGCGGGCAGCAGAGCGCTGTGACTTAGGGACAAACCTTCCTAAACAACAAGCATTTTCTCTCCGACATCTTTGCATCATATGACCTTCAAAACAAATCAGAAGGTAAAATAAACACATAAAAGCAGCTGGGGTATTTGGCCTGACTGAACTCCATCAGGGCTGCGGAGCTGGAGGAATGCATTATCAGTTCCCAGCAATTTTTGATTTTTCCCCAGTGTGGGACTGCAGAAGTGGCCTTATTGAAAGGCCAGAATCTGCTTCTATTTCAACCGATGACAGGTACATTTATATTAAGTTGATTCCCCCTTGAAATTACCCAAGTTTAAAGAATTATCTGTCTGCAAGGAAAAAAAAAAAAAAAAAAAAAAGAGGAAGAGGAAGAAAGCTGTGCACCAGCAGTGGCTGTTCAGGATGATGCTCTGGGCTTGGAAATTACCTGTTTAAGTCAATAAATGGGCTAAGAGGGAGAGAAGGAAAGGAAGGTAGAGTTTGTGGTTCTTAATCATAGCTTCGCAGGGTTTAGCTGCTCTCCCACTGTTGAAAAATGTTTCAAAAAGCAAAATAAATGATCTTCTAGTTACTAAAGTATTGATTTTGCCTACATCCAGTAATAAAGAGCAAGTCACCTGTAGGTAAAACTCTTGTAAAATATATTTGATACTATAATAGTCTGGAGATAGAGTTACATGCAGCTGAGAGAAGCAGAAGGATGACAAATCATTTCTAACAAGGTGTTTACCAAACATATTTCATGTCACCCAAAACTAAACAGGGCTCGTTTTCCTTTCCCCTCCTTTGTCCCCACCTTGGAGAAACCCACCACAGCAGTGGGGTGGCACAGGAGGCGGCATCATGGTGGGCTGGCCTGGCTGGTGCCCGCAGCCAACGCATCCCCACAACTGGGACCAGTGCAGGGAAACTGGGTTGAAACACTTCCTCCAGATGCTCGAAACACAACGCAAGGGCTGGAGCCACTATTGCACAAGTGCTGGTGGAGGTGGCCGCTGGGCCACGCTCCTGATCCGGGAGGGAGAGTTTGTTTTCCCCAGCCCTCTCGTGTCCTTGAAATTTCTCCTGTGGAAAACACGGCTAGCCCAGCTTTGTGCCTGGGAGATGGATTTTATCCCCCAGGAAACATATCTATCATTTTGCTCAGAGGTAGGTACAAAATAAATGCAGTCATGCATTTGAGCATCTGTTACCAAAGGACCAAACTCAGCGCTAAATGATGTAAATCTAGATAAATATCATCACTTTTGAATAAATTACTTTGGATTTACACCAGCGAGACAGAGCTGAACGGCATCCAGCCTCACTGACAGGACAGGCAGAGCAGTGATGTTCACGAGACCAGTATTTGGACTTTTTTCTGAAAAGATGGTTGGGGAGACCCAATTCTGGATCTGCTGTGCTAGAAAGGGCTAGATCTTTAATCTCAATGGCAGATCCCTCCTTTGGTTTCAGTGACAGGAGCCTGGGATAACCTCACTCCCAGTATACATTGGGCGTAGGTCCCCACTTCAATGCAACCAAGCTGGAAGAGCAATCTCTCTTGCAAGGATAAGTAGAATCAGTGCTCTGAAGGGTAAATCACAGCAGACAGGGATGTTGGACTCAGAGCACCCCACAGCGCAGGGTTAGATCTCAGCTAAGGAAACCGAGGGCTATTGCAGTGGCTTAAGGGTTCAGGAAAATCAGGGTCAGAAACTCCTTCATTGCCTCTAACTTCTCACATTACCTGTACCTGCCCAGGTAGGTGCATCGTGTCATTCCCAGAGAAAGCAAGTCCTCTTACAGGCTGACCTTGTGCTCTTAAAAACAAACAAAAGATCCGCACAGCTACTGGCAGCTGCCTGAATCACGGGGTGCTGCAAAGGCAAGCAAAGCAGAGACTGTGTTTCCTCTGCTGTTCGCCTGGGATGGGGCTCTAGCTAGAAAAAGAGACTCTCCATGACAGACCTATAGGCAGGACCTCATTTTAAGCAACTTTCTGGAGTTTCTGTTCCACTTGGATAACATTTCCAGCACTCCAGGAGATGAAGAACCAGCTCCAGAAGCTGTAACATCCCTATCACAGCCTCCCTCCACACCCACATTTCTTTCCACAAGTCCCATCAAGATGTAAATAACAAACCGGAGCACAGCAGCCACATGGAGAGCTCCTCACCTCTCAAAGCAGCGTGGAACAGCTTTTCTGGTGATGAAATGCCTATCAGAGGAGAGTCAGCATCCCACCGTGCGTCCGATGAGCATGAAGAATATCAAAATCGCAGGCAGACCTGGGCCATAAAGGATGTCTGTGAAGACAGGTGGGTGGATTTCTTCATGTCATATTTCAGTATGACCAATGCCAAGAGATTGTTTCCCCTTAAATTAATCCATGGAAGAGATGGCTGGGGAAAAAAAAAAACAAAAAACAAAAACAAAAACAAACACAAAAACCAGGGGAGAGATGGCTGGGAAAAAAAAAAAAAAAAAAAAAAGAAAAGAAAAAACCACACACCATATTGCCCACCCTTCACAAAGGGACTGGGCAGATCAGGCTTCCCCAGTCCCTCCTACAGCACCAGAAGATGGGCTGAACCTTCACTCTGTGCTCAAGCCCTCCTGAACCAAGCTGTTGTTGTTGTCCACCAAGTGGCCTGAGCAAATAAGTGGGGTGTTTTCAAGTGTTTCATCATTTGTTTTTTTTTTTTTTTTTGTAAAAAAGATTCTCAGCAAAATATTAAAACAAAGGGTCTGGAATGACATTACATTGTCATTACTCAAGCCTCATCAGGGAGGAAGAACATTTTCCTCAGAAGATGCCAAAACGAAGGAGCTACCAGAGGTCTTTTTGGCCATGTGGTGGTCGATGGTCCAACTTCTCGTCCACACTATCTCCCCCATGCAACCTGGGAGCTGTCTTCTGCCCACAGCGCTCCATCCTCAGAGGAGAAAGGAGATGTCTCGTACCCAAACTACAACTGCAACACACTGAGGTAGCAGAGTCGAATCAGAACCATCTGCATTTCTTCCATGGTTTTTGTTTTCATTTTTTTTTTTTTCCCAGGCTACTTAGTTATTTTGTGGGTGGCTTCAAATTCCTGATCAAAATCCCAATTTTCCGTAAAGGAGACATTTTTTAAACCCATTGCACTCATTTAGGTGACCTTCTAGGTAACCAGGAGAAACAACATTTCTCCTGGCTTTAGACTGATGGATAAAAAGTGGATGAAGATGAGGCACTAGATGGTCCCAGACCAGAGGAAAGACACAGAAAAAATGTCTGATAGCAACCCAAAAGTTAACACACACGGAATTTTTGGCGCATCAAGTGGAAAAAAAAAATAGAATCATAGAATCATTAAGGTTGGAAGGAACCTTTAAGATCTTGAAGTCCAGCCATCAACCCACCACCACCGCCGTGCCCACTACACCACATCCCCAAGTGCCACGTCTACACGTTTTTTGAATCCCTCCAGGGATGGTGACTCCACCACTTCCCGGGGCAGCCTGTTCCAGTGCTTGACCACTCTTTCAGTAAAGAAGGTTTTCCTAATACCCAATCTAAACCTCCCCTGGCACAACTTGAGGCCGTTTCCTCTCGTCCTATTGCCTGTTACTTGGGAAGGGAGACCCACACCCACCTCGCTGCAACCTCCCTTCAGGTAGCTGCAGAGAGCCATAAGGTCTCCCCTCAGCCTCGTCTTCTCCAGGCTGAGCACCCCCAGCTCCCTCAGCTGCTCCTCACAGCACTTGTTCTACAGACCTTTCACCAGCTTCGTTGCCCTTCTCTAGGGGCAATAAATAATAACATTTTTAATCCAATAGGGACATTTCTGATATATTATTGCAAAAATTCTGTTTGGATGATTCTTTCTAGGCAGCCTGTGAAAAGAAACGATGAAAACCACCTCTGCCTTTGCGACAGAGAGGTCCAGGCGTGGGGTGTCCCCACGGGAAGCCGGACCCCGAAGGCGGTCGCTCCCGGGAGGGCAGGGACATGGCTGAGCGAGGCCTCTCCTCCCAGATCTGCCCCTGGCGCTGGGCACATCACTCCTCTCTTTATTTGCCTTTTCTCATCACCTTTCCTGCTTATCTCTTTTGCCCTGGATGCCCTCCTGTTTCTCACTTCATCTGCAGCTCCTGAGCTAGAAAAGGCCCCGGTTCCGCAGGAGTCTCTGAGCACAGCTGGGATTCACTGAATAAATAAATAAGTAGATCTGCCCGTCATAACTATACTTTAAATTCCCTGCACAGGAGAGACTTCCCCTTTACATTCTCTCAGCTAACACTTTTACTGGGAACCAGAGGCTGAAAAAATTGATCTCTCTGGTTGTTTTCACCTAATACTCTTGGTAGATTTGATTCCTTACAGGTAATTTTTTTTAAAAAATGGCTAAACTAAGGAGTGGCTTATTACTGTTAAAAGCTGCACTTAATAGCAAAAAAAAAAAAAAATCCCTTGACTGCTTTTGAGAGAAGGATGAAGTCAATGAGGGAATATGAAGCATTTTTACATAAATACATAAAACTAGTTATTATCACAATTAAGGAAGAGAGGAAACAGGAGGAGAAGCTGGGCTTGCTCTGTGTTTCATGATACTCAGCTCGCCTTCTCCTCGAGGAGCAAAATTATAAACCCACATGCCTCTGCAATCAAGATATAAACTTTATGTCTAGGATGGGAGAGATCTCTAACTCTTGTCAGAGGAACGAAAGACTAGATGAAGAATTGGAGGAGGTGTAAGAAAGCAAGCAGGAGAGAGAAGGTGTTGAGTTCCCTTTAAAGCAGGTACCTAAATCTCAGGATTTTTTTTTTAAACCCTCTTTAAGATGAAGGCTCTGCTAATAACATGTCCAGAAGATGGCTCCTGGCAAATTGCTTTGTTATTCTTGTCAAAAAAAAAAGTCCCTTGGAAGCAGTCAATTTTAAACCATATATCAAAATGATTAATTGCCCTTAAATGAGCAGATGTTGAAGTACCCTTGAATGGGGCTAACGCCTTTTTGGATTGCAAACATAATGTATTCATGGACTTGGAAAAATATCATTAGGGCTATTAATTAGCTATAAGCACCAAAAGCTTTGGTGACTCCAAGGTGTTCACTTTCTTTTTCCTTCTTTTTTTTTTTTTTTCCTTCTTTTTAAGACTTAAGGGGGAACAACTGGTTTTGCTAGAATAAGGTTACCAGGGTTTGGGGTTTTATTTTGGGTTTTTTGTTGTTGTTGTTTTGTTGTTTGTTTGGTTTTTTTAATGCTGTGTAGAAAACCTTAGCAAGTAGCTCAAACTGGAAAAACTGTATAAAATACTGGCTGACCTCTAAATATTTTTTTGTAGGAGCTAGCCACAACAGCCAGGACTTAAGGAGAGAGCACAAGTATAGTGGGGCAAAGAAAGAGAAGGAAAGGAATAAAAGAAACCTGACATTGCAGGAGGCTGCTTAGGATATAATTCTGCTCACAGCCAAGGGAAAATGTGCTAAACCACAAACGTTGGATTAAATTTTGGGTTGATTTTGGGGAGAAAAGGTGCTTTGTGTCCTAACTTGGGGAGAAAGGAACTTTCCTTTCACAATTGACCCCAAAGAAAAAAAATATATAAATTTCCCTTCTCACTAATCTCACTTCCCTCCAAACCTCCAACAGCAAAAGGAGAAATGTAGCAAGCTGTGGCTTGAGACTTTTTAGTAACAGAAAATCCTTAAAAGTGAGCCTGTTTTGGTCTCTTTTCAAATACTGCATCAAATATATTTTCAATGAATTCATGGAAAAAAAGGAGGCAGGGGAGAGGGGAAAAAAAACTTTTTAAATCTGTTTAAGTTTATAAACAAGATTAAAGAAACAATGTCAAGGGTCTTATGGAAATGGTGATAGTGCCCCTTTAAATAAGAGCAAGTGGAGATTTTCTATATCACTGTGCAGTTTAAATCTTTCTTGATGGACCGGACACTAGTCCTCCTTAAATCCTTCAGAAAGCTGCTTTAAGGAAAAAGGCTGCGAGGAATTTCTTCTCGCTTTAATTGCTTAAGAAACGGTTCCCACAATGAGCTGTGGCCTAGATTTGCCTCTCATTTAAGTTCTGATTTTTAAAAGTTCACAAGTTAATCCCCTTTCGGTCTCACACGAATGCGGTTGGCGTCGGGGACAAAGTACTGGACAATGTCTGGAACATTTCAAACCCCCAAAAGATGCCCCATACCAAAAAACACCACCCCAAAACAAAACCAAGCAAAGTGGCCTTGATTTAGTTAAGTAGCTATTTTAAGACCTTGTTGCCATTATAATTTGAGGCAAGCAGAAATCGCCTTGCACTGTATCTGTTGTAGACCCAGGGGTAAGGAGGTTTGTCAGTGTTTCCAGTTTTCTTCCTTGACCACCTTCCAAGGATGGAGCCTTATTTCCCTTTATTCAACCTAAAATGAAATGTCTGCATCTCTAGCAGAGTGTACTGTCCTGGCAAGGGGTGTGCTAAAATTCACAAAAAAACAAACAAACAAAACCCCAAACAAACAATAAAAATCCCCACCAAACCAAAAAAAAAAAAAAAAAAAAAAAAAAAAAAAAGAGAAGGAGGGAGTTAATGCATTAGCTGTTTAAGACATAACCAGCCTGGCTTTGATTTTAGTTCTGAAGGAAACAGCCACGATTTCTGTGCAAATGCAAACACAATTCTGTGTGTATGGGGATGGGGTGGGTGGGTGCTAAAATACACAGGATAGAGAAATTGCATGTGTTTCTAAATAAAATGAGGAAAGCACAATTTTATTCTAACATTATGCCCTGATCGTCCCACCGATTTTTTTTTTCTTCTTCTTCTTCTCCAAAAAAACAGTTTTCAAATTAAAAGTAGCAGCTGTCCTTCCCGTCATGCAGGTGAGGTTGCTTAGAGCCTACATGGAAACCCGAAATTCCCGGCTCGCTTAGGAAAGACGTAAAAAATGGTCTTCGAAGGGGATTTTTTGGTACATGTATAGACCCAGCCAGTTAGCCAAAATTTTATCGTTAATATCAGGGAAACTTGAAATGTCCTTTCTTCTTGGTGAACTAACAAATTCCCCCCACCCCATATTGTAGCGCAGGATCAAGTCGGGGTGGCAGATTTATGTATTTTCACATTTCATTCTGTTCTGCGATGCAAAACTTACACACAGGAAAATGCCCGATTTTTGCCCCCTTTCTCACTTTTTTTTTAATTAAAGAAAAAAAAAAACACAAAAAAACAACCTATTG
>KL271468.1:23440-81886 GCA_000699545.1 Podiceps cristatus | reverse complement strand
TTTTTTTTAAATGTTACAGATGTTTTATTATATCCAGAGTCGTTGCATTTTGAGGACTGGTTTTGGAGGTGGTAGCAGAGCTGAAGATGCTCTGTTTGTACAGTCCTGGTGTAGCATGTGCGCCTGACTTCCGTCTCCCTGAGCAGAGCGGGGGAAGCTGTGCAGGGTCGGCTGCAGGGTTGCCCAGGTCTGTGTCCAGTCAGGCTTTGAATGTCTCTGAGGATGGAGGCTGCACGGTCTCTGAGCAACCTGTTTCAGGGTCCCACCACCCTCACAGTTTTTTTCTGATGTTCAGATGGGATTTTCCGTGTTTCAATTTGTGCCTGTTGCTTCTTGTCCCATCACTGGGCACTGCTGAGAAGAGTCTGCGTCCTTCTTTACGTTCGCCAGTCAGATATTTATAGCATTGATGAGAGCTCTCCCCTCTCCGTGTAAAACAGGCCCAGCTTTCTCAGCCTCTTATCATGTGAGAGATGTTTCAGCACCTTCGTCAGAGTTTTGTGGCTCTACGCTGGGCTTGCTCTGTGCATTTCTTGTTCTGGGGAACCCCAAACTGGACCCAGTACTCCAGATGGGCTTCACCAGTGCTGAGTAGAGGGGAAGGATCACTTCCCTCGACCTTCTGGCCATGTTCTTCATAATGCTGCCCACATCATCATCTGTGTTTTCTTTCTAATTCAGGAACAGAAGAGCAATGGTTTTGAGAATGGTTGATGTGCTTTGTCAGTCAGAGGTGACCGGCTGATGTCTGAACGCCAGCTGGTCTTTCTGTCTGCTGGTTGTGTCCCATAATGGGGAGGTAAGAATCCCAAAGCAACACCTTAAATTGTGCTAAATTTAATTGTCCTTCACTTAAAAGACATCACAAGGAACCTAATAATGAATTCATGGCTAATCGTGAATTCAAAGGTGGGAATAGTGTCTTGACTACACTCGAGCCAGAGTATGAGCAAAGCGAAGTTAGAGCAAAGTTTTATGAAGAATCTGTTTGTCCTTAGCTTGTTGCAGAATGTGTCGTGTTTCTTTTTGCTAATAAAGACGTTTCTAAAAGCAGACTATCTCCTTTGAATTTTAGGATCAGCATCTCATGTTTGCTTCCTGCTTCTTGGCACTTCAGCATCTCTCCGGTGGGTTGTCCACGTATTCTCAACACCACTTTGCGACAGATCGTTGTGATAGGAATACTTGCTGCTGCTGTCTCTTTGCTTTACTACTCTCTGGTAGTCATCCGCAATAAGTATGGGCGTGCATACAGGGACAAAAGATTCCACAGGTGAGAGCTGAAGAGACTTTTGTGGAAAGGAATGAAACGTGGTTTTGGTGTGAAAGAGAAAACGTTGACAGGTTGTGTCTGTAAAATACATGAAGGGGGAAAAAGTATGTGTAAAACTTCCTGCTTTCTTTATGAAGATTTCCGTATCGAAGTTGATTTTAATTTATCAATAATTCAGCTTTTTAAAATCTTAATTTATGTATCTGTAGCAGCTCAGTAAAACTATAGGTGCAAAAATATCGTGTAACAAATTATTTTGGAAATTACTTTTGGTATTTATTCTGGGAATTTGGTTCTTACGGATGGCACTTCACTCCTTTCCTTCAGCAACAGTATAATAGCGAGAACCGTGTGATTCCTACAGTGGAAACTGTGGTCCTGGTATGAGTCCAGTGTCGAGAAAAACTTCCATATGGAACTTATTTGCCACGTAGTAATGCCTAGGTTTCTTCTAGATACCTTGCCCGAGTAACCGACACTGAAGCTACGGATACGAACAACCCCAATCTGAACTATGGCATCGTGGTGGACTGTGGCAGCAGCGGCTCTAGGATTTTTGTGTATTGTTGGCCAAGGCACAATGGTAATCCGCATGACCTGTTGGACATCAAACAGATGAGGGACAAAAACAGGAAACCAGTGGTTATGAAAATTAAACCAGGTACTGGAAAGAAATTAATTTTAGATGCAGTTTTCTAGATAGTTGCCTATCCTAACTTTGTATTTTCGAACCCCGTTTTTAAAGTGCACTTGCAAGTTGTCCACGTGGCAACCCTCCAGATTTCTTCGGGTTTGGCTTGCAGAGCTTTAAAGCTTGAAATGTGACACTGATGGGTAGGAGGGAGAGGTTTCTCTGTAGGCAGAGACAGTTGCCCGTTCAGTTGTCAGTTGGTTCTGTTTATTTAGTGAATAAATACTTGGCTTTCTGTAAAGCGATTTAAATCAATTATGTAAATAGGTAACATACCTAATGCAGGCTTCTGTTTAATGTTTGGAGGATGATTAAGTGTTAGTTTCATTCGTATTTCCTTATTTCTGCAGCTGATTTCCTGGGTTTGGCTTTGGGTTGTTCATTTGTCCTCTGTGTTGGGTATTTCACAGAAAATCTCAATAACCAAAGCTTGAGTTGCTGCACTTTCATATTTTTCTGTTTCACTAGGCATTTCGGAGTTTGCCAGCTCTCCTGAAAAGGTCAGCGATTATATTTCTCCACTTCTGAGCTTTGCCGCTGAACATGTGCCGCGTGCAAAACACAAAGAGACTCCTCTTTATATTCTATGTACTGCAGGAATGAGGATTCTGCCAGAAAGGTTATTGGCTGTCTTATTTTTAGCATTTAGAATAGCGATCCTGGTGTGTCTGACTATTTTTAACTGTTCAAAATGTAATTTTGCAGCCAGCAGAAGGCGATACTTGAAGATCTGCTCACTGATATTCCTGTGCATTTTGATTTTCTGTTTTCGGACTCACACGCAGAGGTTATTTCAGGGAAACAGGAAGGTAGGCTGATGTAGGAAAAATTGTCTTTGACATGTTTGACTTTGATGGTACAACTTGGATAATTTTTTTGTTGCTTTTTAAAATTCTGGTGCAGTTGAGAGACCTTATTCCTTGGTAGCAACATACGGAGGGTGGAGATGACCTGCTTTGATCTTCTAACTTGCCTAAATGTTTTCTAATAAACAGTGAAAATAACTTCTCTGTGTTTAGCAGGATTCATTTTCTCTGGCTTTGGGGAGGGTGGGATAAGGATAAGTCACAATATTCTTGATGGAAGCAACTTTGCAGGGGAAAATGGTTTCTAAAGGAGCCATGTTGTGATGTGATTAGCTCAGTAGAGGCTTAAAATAATTTTAAAAGCTATTTTTTTTTCCCTGACGTTTACGCATCTGACCGTTTAAATACATTGAATTAGGATTTTTGTCATAGCCTTGACTTGGGAGAGAAGGGTTAGAATGACTTGTTAGGAGTGTTTAACTTCTAAGTATTTTATGGAATGAAATAAGAGCGGGGCTAGATCTTAATTTATATGCAAAAGATCCCTCTTTGTTTTTAAGATGATATGTACCAGATATTCCTGAAATATGTGTTCTTATGCATGTAGGAGTGTATGCATGGATTGGCATCAACTTTGTTCTTGGAAGATTTGAACACACAGACGATGGTACGTGTCCTAATTGTGAATTGGGTTTTAGGAAGGACTTCAAGTACGTTGCTGTGCTTTCACTGTTGATGGTCTGTGGTGAGACAGATGTTGGTGAATCGTGCGTGTGCAGATGCTGATGTTGGTTTAATTTGGGTGGGAAATGTCAATGATCTGCAGTGCTACAAAAAGATCCATTAACTCGAAGGAGTGTGGCGCTGCTGTAGGCCCCCCTAGTTGTGTTTCTCAATGCATTCTCACTCTTTTATCCAGAGGATGAAGCGATTGTGGAGGTGCACGTCCCAGGCAGTGAAAACAAAGAGGCCATCTTTCGTAAGAGGACTGTGGGTATTCTTGACATGGGCGGAGTGTCAACTCAGATAGCGTACGAAGTCCCTAAAACTGTAAGCTTTGCCTCTTCGCAGCAGGTTATTATCTGTGCAACTTTCTTCTTTTCCTTTTGGTTTATTTTAACGCATATTTGTTGTTTTGTTTTCTTTGTTTTGAGTCCTATTCTTCATTACATCACATTCCAAAACCAAGGCAAGAGAAGATGGCAAATACAAGTTCTTCATCAGCTAAGCAATTCATTTGTATTTTGCTCATTTGAACATTTATTTCAGTTAGTATAATTTGCTACTAATTTTTAAGTTTAAGTGGACATATGGATGTACATTCTTTGTGTGTGTGCATGTATGTATGATTTTTAGGTTTGTTATACTTGAGACTGTATTCTTGAGTTTAGAAACCGAAAGTTGTGTGGTGATTCTTCTTATCTAAGAACTTATGTAAGATAACGCCTTTTTCCTTTAAGTGGAGCTGGTAAAAACTGAATTAACAGGACATGGGGGTAACAGTGCAGTTTGTTTAAATATCACCTATGTTTCCAGCATAGTTCATCTGTTGTAGGAAGCAGATTTCTGTTACAAGTCCCAAAGGGAACATAAAACACTCTGACTTCAATCCACTGAGCTCTAGAGTAATTCCTGAATTTTTGAAGTAGGATAACTTCCCGTTAACTTCATTGAAAAATTATCTAAAGTAAGAATAGCGTACAAGCCCTGTGGTTTGACTCTCAATGCACTGTTATAGTGATATATTTGTTTTTTTAATCTTCCTGTGAAATGATGGGTCTTCGTTATTACAGGTTTTAATAACTACATTGCCTTTCAGCCAGAGGATGTAACAAATAGTTTGAGCTGTTAAACAAAAGTACGGGCGTTTGGATTCAGAGCAGATTGCCCCAGTCAGTTATGAATTGGAAGTAGGAAGAGTTTCAGACAATTGGTATGGTGACTGTTGTGTGGCTCTATCTGAATATAAGGCGATATAAAATAGGTATTCTGGTCACGGAACCTGTCCGGGTTCCCAGACGGAGAATGACAAGAGTCAACTGACTCTGACACTTACAGTCCTGCCGCTGTTTTTCGCTTACAAGGTCAGTTGTAGCGTAACACTGCATGGCTTCCGTTTGGGAGCCTGTTCTATATGAAGTGCTTCTGCTACACAGCTCTTAAATATCTGAAAAGCTACTGTGAGTGACTGATGTATATGGTATGTGGGGAGAGCTGAGGGACTGACAGGTCTCCTGAAAAGCGTGAGAACTCCAGATGGGAAAATGAAGAACATCTCTGCTGGACAGACCCTGAATCTGCTTAGCTAGCCATCAGCGGTACGGGGACTCTGTCGGAAACGGCAGCACTGAGATGACTAGCCAGAGCAAATACTTCTTCATAGGAAAAGATACTTTAGCACCCATGGTAGCAGTTTCCGGCCTTTACAGTTCCTTGAGCATCAGTAGTGATAAGGCAGTTCTCCGCGATTGATATGCTTTGCTCTCCTGTGAAACAGAAGGTAATGTAGGCCTGTGAAAAGCAAAGTAGATGAGTAAGGAGTGAAGGTTGAAGGTGTCAAGGGCAACCAGTTGTCCAAAGAACTCATCTTTAGGTTCTGGTTCATAAAGGTTGAAGGTGTCAAGGGCAACCAGTTGTCCAAAGAACTCATCTTTAGGTTCTGGTTCATAAAGGTTGAAGGTGTCCTGGGCAACCAGTTGTCCAAAGAACTCATCTTTAGGTTCCGGTTCATACTGTTTATACCCAATCTTGGTGCTTGTGTTCCTGCAGGAGGAAGTAGCCAAGAACTTACTTGCAGAATTCAACTTGGGCTGCGACGCTCATCAAACCGAACACGTCTATAGAGTCTACGTTGCAACCTTCCTTGGCTTTGGAGGAAATGCGGCACGCCAGAGATATGAAGACAGCCTGTTTACCAGTACAGTGCTTAAAAACAGGTAGCTGGCTGCAGTTGCTTGGGGATATGGGTTCTGTGCATCACTAGGCTCAGTGACCCCTTAAGTTGAATATATTTAGTAAGGTATCCTGTCGTAAAACTTAATTCCTACAGCATGCCGCATGCAATGCTGAAGCCTCGTTAGATGAGGAAGCTTTCTTTTGATGCTGTTGTATCTCGGAGCTTGATGCTTCTGCATATGCAGTTGTTGCTGTGCTTGCTCCTTTTTCCAGACTGCTGGGCAAACAGACTGGCATGACTTCTGATTCGCCCTACCTGGATCCTTGCCTGCCCCTGGATGCTCAGGATGAGATCCAGCAGAACGGACAGATAATGTATTTGCGGGGAACAGGAGATTTTAATCTGTGTCTTGAAATTATTCAGCCGTTCATGAATAAGACTAATGAAACGCAGACATCTCTTAATGGTGTCTATCAGCCTGCTGTGCACTTTCAGAACAGTGAATTCTATGGTTTCTCAGAGTTCTACTACTGCACCGAGGACGTCTTACGCATGGGAGGAGATTACAATGCTGCTAAGTTTACTAAAGCTGCAAAGGTAAAGTGTTCCTGAGATAAACTTTCTCTAATTCAAAGCAGCTTCTCTCCAGAGAACTTTGTTCTGAAAGTCTTGCAACAAAACTCTTCCTTGAAAGATCCAAAATCCTTTTACCCTGCAGTGAACTATCACGGGGCATCTGTTTTCCTCATTGGGTTTTCTTTTAGAACACTTGTTTTAGGGCACAATAGTAAAATTGACCTTAGAGGGAATGGGGCTTACGATAGTCAAGTTCCAGCAGAACTATTGATGACAGGGAAATCGTGCTGCTTCCACCCCTCGCTTCTTTTTAGGAATGTTTTAGTTGTTGTTAGAAAACTAATTCCTTTTCTTCTTGCTTTATATGTTTTGTACCAGCTTCTCGGGTGTTGCTTCTAACAGGGCTCAGTTGTTGGGGACAGTTTAAAGTAAGGTTACAACATAAAGTAGAGGAAGATGACCTGCTTTGTCATTGCCCTAAAAATAGGTTGTCTGTTTTCATCTCCAAGTACATGATGGAAGAGTTTAAGTGCTACTGAATACTAATTTAACCACAAATGCCACGTATGGATCAAAATGTTACAGAAAATACCGTGGAATTTGTGGTCTGACTTATGAGCAGTGCAAGGGAAGGTGTTAGTTTTGAGGCTTCTAGCTTTTGGTATTTACAGAGCATCTTATCTAGTGGTGGTTTTTTGCTTCTTAAGGCAGGAGCAATGTTGAAGGCTGTCTTTTTCTTCCTTTTTTTTTTTTTTTTTTTTTTCCTTGAAGGATTATTGTGCCACTAAGTGGTCTGTCCTACGGGAACGTTTTGACCGTGGTCTTTATGCATCACATGCTGATCTCCACAGATTGAAGTAAGTATTTGTGTTTGTACAGCGAATTCATTCATGCAGAGTTGCCAGGGAGAGGTCATGTCCAAATGATCCATTTAATGAAATCACTGGAAGTGTGAATATAACCTTAAATATTGCATCAGCCATAAAAAAGTACTGATAATTGTGTCTAAATGTGCTCCCCAGTCCTCTGGGACTCTGTAACTGCTGGCCTGACTTCATGCCGCTCTTTCTGTAGGTACCAGTGTTTTAAGTCTGCCTGGATGTACGAAGTATTTCACAGTGGCTTCTCTTTTCCTGTGGGTTACAGTAATTTGAAAACAGCTCTGCAGGTTTATGATAAAGAGGTGCAATGGACCTTGGGAGCCATTCTTTACCGAACCCGGTTTTTACCTTTAAGGTACCAGTTGTTTTCTCCAACGTCTGGGCATAGTGTTTGGGTAGAAGGCATGGGAGTTACGTGACGGGAAGTACGGTGACAGCAAAGCGGCTGACAGATGGGGGGGACAAGATGTTGTGTCTAGTGTAGTATGTATAAGCTCAGTACATATTTCAGGTTGCTCAATTAATCCTTTGTAAAGACTATTCTACTAAAACGGGCTTTGTTTCCTTTTGTGAGATAGTTTGGAGGCAAAGTTTGGTTCACAGCTTATGCCTGTTATCCTTTTGATTCTTTCCAGAGACATCCAGCAAGAAAACTTCCGTGGAAGTCATTCCCACTGGAGGAGCTTCTCCTTTGTTTACAATCACTATTTATTTTTTGTCTGTTTTCTGATTGTGCTGCTCTCCATCCTGCTTTACCTGCTAAGGCTCAGACGGATCCACAGGCGAATGTTGCGTAACAGCTCCTCTACTTCCCTATGGATTGAGGAAGGCCTCCCACCACAGAAGATTGCAGGACCCTTATGAGATGCTGTGATGGAGAGCTTTTATTGGACTTGCTACACAAAAAGCCATTTTTGCCTCAGGGTTCCTCCTTTTGGTCCCTTTACACCATTGAAGAAGCAGATTGCCTGGAGTGTGTAATGCAGCTAGGCTTTGGAGATACGGGAAAACGGGGTCAACTTGGCTTAGTCTCATTAGACAGTATCTGCCAAAAACTTTTTTGTTTTGATATTGCACTTTTGTGTGTAATGGGACGAGCAAAGACTCGTCAGTAAATGAGTAGCAGCAGCTTAAGCTATGTATGGTAAGAGAATGAGTGTGAATTCTCATCCTTTGGGTGAGATTGTGAAATACTGCTAGCTGGGATGAATGAGGACCGGTTTTACTTTCTTTTTCAGATTCCAGGATTGATATCACTTGACTTCTCAATTTTGAGTCTCCTCAGTCACAGGAAAGGAAGTGCAGGGCTTTCAGAAGCAGTAAGAAAGCAACCTTTTAGGACAGCTTAGCTGATTTTTATATTCTGGAATAAGTACTGTGTGATGGAGAAGAAAAATCTATTGCACCCAATGCTGTGCTTCCACAAAACTACTTAAATATTTTTTTTTTAAGTTGTGACAGTTTTTCCCCTTTTGTCTTGGAAGCTATATCCTCATAGTGACAACAGTCACTACTTTTTAATCCTTTATTTCTGTTTCATAATCATTCAGAGATCTCCCTGAAACTCCAGTAAGGTGAAGAGAACTGGAATATGCTTAGGCTTTTGTTTCTGCTGGAGCACACATGCACAGTGTCTCTTTTCTTTTTGTTTGTTTGTTTTTGAGTACTCTTTGTTAATTTATATTTTATTTAAAAATGTTAATTTTACTTGAAAGTAAATTTGTCCAGATTAAAAGTGGGATTTCTATGAGCTTTCGGTGTATGGATATTTTATCGCACAGTATCACTTCTCACTGTTCATATCCAACTGGCAAAATTTTCTTCTCTTCTAGTAGGTGTGAATATGCTGGAAAACTGGATGCTGTTTTCAGTATTGGAGAGCTAGACATGTTGATGCCACTTTTGTCATGCTTAAGGTGCAGTTTATTCATCTAAAAACCTAATACTTTCAGTCGTTTTATTGTCTCCTTTCAATATGCTTGCTTTTGCCTTTGACTGTATAGGGGATTTAGGCCTTATCTGCGGAACTGCAGCTAAATTTAGGGGCTAAACTCCCTGCTCCTTCCATCCAGTGTCTGGTAGATGGCTGTGTTGCAGTCCTAAGAATTATCTGGATGTGTGGTGGAATTTTGAAACGGCAGCAGAATCTTCAATTGCATGTTCAGAAATGACAAGCAGTGTCCCCCTTTTATAAAGGACTTTTTGTGCCTAACGAATCTGAGCACTTCACCAGCTGAGTCTGTTTTGCATTTTGCTATTTTTTAAGCACCATCTGAGTGAATGCTTAGATAATACACCTCTCGCTTCTGATGTCTGGAACTGTGGTACAAACTTGTTGCACTCGTAGGCTGATAAGAATTATCAGAAAACTGTCGGAGCCAATTGTTACAGAGCCTGCACTTCCTGTTCCTGAGATGCCTAAAACTGAGCCTCTAATTGCATGTTTAGATAAAGCAGCTCCCTTTGGACAAGGGCTGATGTTAGTGGTAACGCTGAGAGGAAGTGTCAGCGTGTGACTTGGCGAAATCCAGGCAGATGCCAAGCATCAATTAGCAGAAGAGAGAATGTCTCAAATGCAGCAAGGAAAAAAAAAATAAAAAGAAACCCCACAAAAAAAAAAACCCAAAACAAAACCAGAAACACCCCCCCCCAAAAAAAAACCAACCCAAAAAGCCAATAAAAGCCTTAAGAAAATCATAAAAACGTTAAAAAGTTGAAGGAAGAATGTTTCATACCTAAAATAGACTTTCCTTTTAGATGCTGCAGCATTTTCTTTTTAGCAATGTTCTCTTAAGTGTTAAGAATGCCAAAAAGGGAAACAGGAGAGAAAACAGTCTTAATGTATAACGTTCAGATTTATTCTTTAATAGAATCAGAAGCTAATTTTTATTAAATAGTGGGTAGTCGGGGGGGGGGGAACTATTCTGACTTTAACTAAGGTGGTATAAACATTTTTTGAAAGGAAAACCAATTGTCTAAAGTTATGTAACGTCACAGTTGCACCGAGTGCAGGATTTCGATGTTGCTTTCT
Source organism: Podiceps cristatus (assembly GCA_000699545.1). NCBI lineage: Eukaryota > Metazoa > Chordata > Aves > Podicipediformes > Podicipedidae > Podiceps > Podiceps cristatus. The sequence goes on along the minus strand of KL271468.1, from coordinate 71,732 downwards.
TATCTTGTAGGAAGGACAGAGGATGGCTGTGCACAGTGAAGTGCCTCATGGCCCCCAGAGTTAAAGAAGATTTTGGTAGAACAAGCTGCAGCTAGCGAGCTTGGTGAATACAGTAGGGACAGGTACAGCGTTGGGAGAGGGGAGACAGATGGGTCTTGTGCTTACGTAAAGCATCGAGTGTCTGCTTTAGGGTTTCTGAAAGCACTACAGTGGGGAATGAAGACGTGAAGCAGGAGTGTTTGGAATGTAAAAAAGATAAGATGATGAATGGTGGTGAGATGGTGATCAGGCAAATGGGGTATGAATGGGCAGGAAGCTTTCTGTGTGCCAGTGACTGCTCTGCAGGGTACAGTGTCTTTTTTTTTTTTTTTTTTTTTTTTTTCTTTGACTTTTTTCTCCTCCAGGATCCTAGCAGTATTGTACTGCTTTTTCTAATGATTCGTGCAGGAAGGGCAGAATAAAGATGGCCTGGTACACAAATTCTTCCTGTAACGGTAAAAAGACACTGCCAGCGGAGATTGGTTGTGGGAGCAGCTGCTGTTCATTGAAAATCCAAGCAGTGCATAAAGAACCAGATTCAGACAAGTCCAAGGCCTACCAACTCAAGCTTTCTGCATTCATGCAAAATAGTGCACAGAGGCCTGTTTTATATCTATTTTTCCTCCTCATTCAGATATTGGGTGGCATACTGCTTGATAAGGTGAGCAGGTGTCAAGGTGTTTCAGAGTGAGGTGGGGTGAAAACTATCTTCAAAACTAAAACCAGCTGGCTCTCATCTACTTGGGGACTTGCTTTCCTAAATTCTTCAAGAAATCTCAGATGCTCAGCTGCCCCTCCCTGTGCATAAGAGATCAATTTGTCATGGCAGTGCCAGTCACTGAGCCTCACTTTCACAGTGGGGGTTGGTTTGGGTTTTCTTCCAACAAACTGTCTCCCCCGGTTGCTTTTTGGATTTGTATTTCTTTGTGCAGGTTTTCTGCTGCATTATGCCTTTATGGTTGTGATGCTAATTGAAGGATTTGAGGGGAATGGGCTGAGTTTCTTTAAACCCCGACTCTCAGCTGTTCCATCCATGACCACACAGTCTCGCACCCTGGAGAAGTCCGATTTGTTTCAAGGGGCTGAATACTCTGGGAAAGCAGCGCTGGGGTCCTGTTTAGTTCCAGCAAGCTAAGAGCTAAGACCCTTGATCTCACACAGGTAGAGGGACACAGTGAGAGGCAGCTGAGTCAATTAAGTGTCCTGAAGGTGCACAGGAGAGGGCCATCATAGTCATTAAGATTGAGAGCCTATAAGAGCTGGGAGAACACAAGGCTAAGGAAGAAGAGCTGGTGCTGTGCTCTGGCCTGGTGTTCTTTGGAGGTGTTACTGCTTCTCCAAGGTATTCTAGCTGCAAAGGGAGGGTTTTTAGCCCTGTTGGAGACAGGGATTGTCTCTTTATTGCTCTGGAACCATGGGGATGGTGCAGGAGAAGTGTGGTGGGAAGGTTGGAGGGGAGCAGAGTGGTTTGTGGTGAGGAACTGAAGCAGGAAAACAAGCCTAGGGCTGACTAGAGGGGCTTTGGGTTGGTTTAGCAGCAGTCCTGGGCAGGTTGCTGTTACTTGGAGAGAAGTGAGTGTGTTGAGGGGAATTTCAGCAGATTCTTAGGCTGTGAATCTGAACAGGTTGATGGTCTTTGGTCTGTACGTTTGGAAAGAGTAGAGCACCAATGACTCGAAGCATCTGCCTTCTGCTTCTTTTTGGAGGTGGCTTTAATGCTGTAACTGGGCTGTGCTTGGGTTTGGGGTATGGAAGAGAGTAGGGATTTTGTCCTGGGAAAGTGTGTTTTAGAAGAAAGGACATTAAAAACTGGCTTTAAGTACCATCCTGACCCTCAGGGTAGTGTAGGGCAATAAAATGGTGCTGAGCATGTCAGCCTGATTATATCCGTATGCACAGGTTTGTGGTGCCATCAGAGTACGTCTGTGCAAGGAAGCAACTGGAGCGGCCTGCGGATTGCTCCGCTCCCGTGGTCTCACTGCTGGCGTGTCTGTAAGGCCGATGGGGTGGCCTGTGGGGCGGGATTGGGGCCGGGGAGCACTCTGCTCCTCACGGACACCTCCTCTGGGGTGCTCCAGGTGCTGCTGGTTAAGGGGTGCCACGGCTTTGGCAGTGCGGCCCCCGGCGCAGGGGGAGCTCGAGCCACGCACCATCCTTCCGTGTAACGCAGCGCCAGGTCTCGGCGCACGGACTGCGTGAGGGCTTTGTGCGAGTTTGTTGCACGTTAGTGTTTGCTGTATTGAGGCTGACAGATGTGTGGGTGCCTCTAATTGCTTTAAGAGCTTAAAGCCCAGGAGGCACAGGTTTTGAAAAGCAATCAGCTAAGTGCTAAACCTAAAGGCCTGGATTTACAGGACTGCTGTGCTCTTGGGTGCTTGAACTATCCTGTGGCAAGTGTTTGCAAATTCAGCTCTTAACTTCTCTGAAATCTGGCTGTAGTGTCCCAGTTATTAGAATTACTGTGTGTGGTAGGTTTTTTGTTTCTCTTTTTTTTTTTTTTTTTTTTTCTTCCTCCTCCCCCCTCACAGGGGTTTGCAGGATGGGGCTGGGGCCCTGGAAGGGGAGGAAGTTGTTTGTGGCATCTCCTGAGGAGGAGAGTAAAACTACCTTATTCTTACAGCTCTTCTTGCAGCTCCAGGTGAAGGGGGGGGAAGCCTTTCCATCCCACCCCTGGACAAGCCTGCTCCAAAGAGACTACACTAAGCAACAACACCAGGGGAAACATGATTCCTTTAAGAGACTTAGTAATACTTGTTTTCACTTAGTGCCTGTTCCTGGGCTCGGATTCCCAAGTCCCAATGGCAATATTTATCTGTTTGTGTCTGTTTCTGCATTAACATGCTTTTATTTTCTTTCTTCTGCTTCTCCTATTCACCTTGTCCTTTCTCCAGGGCCATTAAGGATAGGTAAGGCATGCAGAAAAGCACAGAGGGGAGGCAAGGGCCACTGCTCTCTGACCTGTCCCGGTGACCTGGAATGGACAGGTGAATGATAACTGAAGCTTTTGGCTTCATGGCCTCTTAAATGTATCACTTTTTTTTCTTTTTACTGTGCTTTTGTGTGTGGAAAACATCTAAAGCAAATAAGGCCAAACGTGGCCCCTAATGGAAGAAGTGGTTGGGAGACAAAAGTATACCCATGAGAAAGGCAGGGAACGATGGAGAGGGTGGGGAAGGGATGAAGCATGCCCGGCCCCTCCAGGAACGGCAGCCCTGCGGCTTGTGGAAGCAAACGGGTTTCTGTCCCCGCAGCACTTAGCGGAGGGGACAGTCAGTAGCAGTGACTTGATGGCATGCCTGATCGGGGGCACCTTGTTCTGACTTGTCCCATTGTTTCTGCCATTGTTGCTACTAAATAATGCATGAAGCTCATTTGAAAGCCGAAATGCATCTCGTGAGGACTTGCTGTGTCCCTCTCCCTCGGCACCAGCCTCTGTGTGTAGTGTTCAGGGGACCTGGTCCTGACACCAGGTCACCCTCTCCTTGTTTAAAGAATGGGAGGAGGACAGTGACTTTCTCGCCTGCTTGTGCTTGAAGGTCTTTGGATTGGTAGGAAGTGGTGCTGGGAAGTTCCTTAGGACGGGGTTAGCAGTGTCTTCCTAGGTGATGAGTTGTTTGTGTTGCTGGAGATAATTTTTAGAGCCCTGATCTTCAAAAGGGGGTGCTCAGCACACTTGTACCAGGCAACATACAAAGGCTCTGAAGATACAAATGTGCTGTCCAGGTTTTCCTGAACTCCAAATGCTTTCCAGGGTCCTGGAAGTTACTAGCTCTATGTTCCCTGCTACAAATAATGTGCAGGACAGGATTGGAACCTACAGATTGCAGATGTTTTCTATTCCTAGGTCTTGTGTATGGCACTTCACCAGCATTTCTCTTCTGCTGATAACTCCAGTGGTGACTTGCACACAAAATTCCAACAGTGCCATTTTTTTCCCCATTAGGTGGGCTCTTTAGGTTGTTACGGCCAAATTTTGGCAGGCAGAAATAAATAGTGAAAGGCAGTAATCTCAGGTAGCTCTTAGGGCATGGCCTGCCACGGAAGCTGAGAGCCCTTAGCTCCTAGCTGATCACGTAGGCACAAAGGGTTTTAACGAGATGATGGGATCAGGCTCAAGGGCGTGAAATGCATCTCCTGTGTAGCCGTTCCCTTCTGTGTCCCATGTCTTGGCCTTGCCATGAGCCCTCTTGCAAATTTAGCAACTGGAGTCTCTGTCCTTGAAGTAATTGTTCAAGTTCCTGTGTAAGAACAGAACCGCTAGCAGAGGCTGTCCTTGTTAGGACATGTTCTTTGGCCTGTCACAGTGAATCAGCACAAAAGATGTTAAAATAGATGCTTCTGTAACTCCTTTTAAGGTCGAGGAGGGATTTGCTGCGTTTGCCTGGGAGTAATGGAGACCAGTACGCCGTGTTCTTGAGCATCCTCCCCCTTTCACAACCCTCTTCTCCCTTTCTCCTGGACATAGCTTTCCAATCACAGCAAAATAAATCCTGACAGACTGGACAGGAGGCCAGGTCTGTCTGCTCAGTGCTCTTCAGGGCCAGAAGTCCCTTCTCTGGCTCTTGTCCCCTGGAAGCAGTGTCTGTGCTTGCAGAGGCTCTGCTGTTCGGAGGGGGACTCTTGCCATCTAGTGGGAGGGGATGGTAAGCTGCCAGGACCTCTGCCATCCATCCCTCAGGGTGAGGGGACGGGCTGCACCCCTCCTTCCCTGGCTTTTAGTGCGAGAGTCGCTTCACTGCACGTGTGGGAGTAGCTCCCACTGCTTTCCCACAGTGTTGCCGCTGCCTCGAATTGGCGAAGCTGGATTTCTTAAACTTGTCCTTTCTAGAAAGCTCTTTTCACGTTTTTTGGGTTGTGTGGTTTTTTTTTGTTTTGGGTTTTTTTTTTGGGGGGGGGGGGGTGAGGGGGCGCACGGGACAAAACTCTGTTTACACCTCTCTATACTCATCTCCTGGCTGGCTGAGTTGCACAGAGGGAATCTGTCAGGAACTTGTATGGTATGGGGAAGGATGTTGGGGTGAGCTGGTCAGATACAGTATGCTGCCTGTGATTTGTCAGGAGATTGCTTGGGGGAAGTTGCCTTTCCGCAGCTGACTCCTTGAATCAGCACTCAAAGACAGCTAGGATCTCTGAGTAATTGCTCGTTCAGGTAGAGAATGAAAAGTACTTGAGAAGTGCCTTGCACTGGAGTCTTTCTTGGCCTGGGAAGACCAGAAGCTCACATTCCAGTTGGGAGATTTCAGTACTAACTGGCCTCTCCCCACCCCTTTCTTGAAAGGTTAAGGAGAGAAATACAAGAAAGATGTATGTGCTTTCTCTGCATATGTGCTGCTCTGTTGTTCAGACTGCCCGGGACTGAGAAGGAGCAGCTGTTCTCACATACAAGAACAGGCATCATCTCTGAGTCCCTGTGCCCGCTACAGAAATGTATCTGCTGCGAGTATTTCCCGGGGCTCCAGGTTTTCGCCCCCCTGGGTGTACGAGCCTGCTGTTTGCTCAGCGATAGGCATAGTTAATGGATGTTGAAAGTGTGTTGCTCCCTAGATGATGCGTCACATTGAGAGCTGGAAGATACGGGTCTACCACAGGTCTCATATGAGGCTGATCTGCGCTTCTGTTTGGATGGGCCGTTTGATACGAGTCTGGACTTCAGCAGAGACCTTGTTTTGGAATGTTTCTCTAGAGCATTGAGGTCATCTGTGCCTTAGGGAGTTAATTTGAATAGCAAGACTGCAAAGTTACGAGACCTGCAGACTTGAGGGAGTGATTCTGCAAAGCGTGGAAAATCAAGCAGGTGACGTAAAGTAAGCATGGTGTGGCCGTTGTCTGCATTGCATTGACCGTTAAGAGTAGAACACGTGCAGAGAGGGAGAAAGAAAGCTCTCAAAGGGCTGACATTATTCTTCTAGAAAATGAATCTCATTTTTCCAGCTTTGCTGGGTTGTGCCAAGGGTCCCTCCCTGAATAGAAGCAACACAAGTTTTCAGTCCTTTCAACAGTAAGCTAGCAGTAACCAAAGAGCGGGGGGTGGGAGTATTGGGTCTGGGAGGTCAGTTCAGTCACTACCAAGCTCCTGATGTGGAAAATGTCGACATTCCAGTAGAGATTAAACATATCACATCAACTGTATTGGTTTATACCTCTTTGAGGGGGGCATAGACCTACTTCTCCAGAACCGCTGGTGCGTGTTAGCCATCCTCTGAGCTCAAGAGCGGGGATCTAGCTCTCCAATTACACGTTGCACTGGGGCCAGGTGGTGTGAAAGTCGACACGTGTCACTAACGCTCTTATGGAGCCATCAGGTCCTTCAGTTCTTCGGGTATCGCCTAGATCATCTCTCTGCAGAGCAACCTTTACGGAGCTTGGTGTATCTGCTCTGTGAATTTGAAAGGTCAAGTCGACCTGTGGCTCCAGAGAGTCTACAGGGTGAAAACACAAGGTTTGGGGAGGCAATGAGCCTTTCCTTTTTAAAAGAACTGAAAATTGGAGAAGAGAGATTATAGAGCCTAATAGCGCGTGCCTAATTTTTGGGAGCATGGACCATGACTGTGACTACATGGTCAAATCCAGTCTTGACTTGTCCATATGGCAAGGTGTGTCCTTCAGGCAGATGCAGAAGAAAACATGTAGGCAAGAGATGTGGACCTGAAATGGTGGCTGTGTGCGTGGCTGAGACAGGCTCGGCTGTGGCTGGTACTTGTACAAGTGTTTGCATGAAAATATCCATTCCGCGAGGAGTCGGGGGACGCAGGAAGCCAATGCCTGCTGTTAGCTGCGGTATTGCTGCCCGCAAAGGTGCTTCTTTGCCCCTTTGCAGGAAGAAGCTGCTGGGGAGAGGATGAGATGGGGTGGTAGATCTGTGCCTCCCTCCTGGTGAAGGGCAGCAAAATCCAGAGCCCGAAGAGGCTGAGGTGGCAGTTAAACAGGTTGAGAGGTGATGGGGTGGCTAGTGGGCTTGGCAAGTGGTTTTCCTGATTGCATGATCAGATGATGCAAATCCAGTTTGAGCAGCATTTTTTTTCTGTAAGCTGTATGATTTTGAGAGGTTTTCTTTTTTTTTTCCTAGGTGCTTTTCTTTTGGTCTTAACCAGCTGCAATATGAAGGGGGCAGCAAATTCCCAGAATCTAGCGCGTTACCCTGAAGAGCTTTGCTGAATTCCTGCCGACTGTTTTGCTTTATGCAACCAGCAAGCTCTTCCATCAGCTGGAAGCCTGCATGGCATTTGCTGCTCGTATCCTTACCCGACCCGGGCATTCGGCAAACATTCCTCCAGCAGGCTGTCATGTTTCTCCATGCCCTGATCGGCAGACGCTCACACATTCCTTCCTTTGGCTAAACTACCTTCAGCTTCCTGCCAGTCTGAAATAGCTCAGCTCTGTGGAGCTTCTGCGGTGACACGTTTTCTCCCTGAAGTCCCTGAGACTGAGCGAGGTGAGTCGGGCCGGGCTCGACCCATCAGGTGGTGCTTTGCTGATAACCAGGGTGCTAATTGCAATTTGCAGCGTGTCACCTCTTTCATGAGCATTCCCAGTACGGGAGAATCGGGGCGCCATGGACTGGCGTGCCAAACCTGCTGCTGCTGGCCACTCGTGCTGCTTCCCTGGGAAGCAGAGGCAAGCTCCGTTTCAGTGGCATCCTGGGTTTAACCCCTGAGATCTCGCTATTTTCTATATCACACCAAGAAACAACTGTTGTCTTTCCATTTTATTTTTCCCCTCCTTTAACAACACAACTAGGGGACTGCCCTTTGCCGGCTCGTGGGTATGTGGTTGTCGTCTCCCTACCGTTGTTCCCAGCTGGTGTGGTCTCCTCTGGGTGGGTATCATCCCAGAAGCCTCCTCTGCCAGTAACAACGGGGCTGGTCTCGTGTTGGGCTGAACCCTTGGCTCTGGGCCGGACCGCTTCGTGTGAAGAGTCTGTGAGACGGAGACGAGAGACACCGTACTGAACACCTCACGGTCCTGTAAGCAAGGCTGAGCTGCCCTGGTATTGTCAGTTCATTCAGTGAAGAGCTGTGACTTTGCTTAAATTACTCAGGGCTGCATTACACTTCCAAACTAGCTTCCTTTTATTGCCAGCTCGTTGTGGATTCTTCTAATGTAGGTGCCCAGTTCAGTGCAATATCCCTTTCCAATAAAAGGTGGCATCAGAGAGTGGGGAAGCTCTGCACACCAGTGCCAGCGCAGCTGGGACAAGGAAGAAATGCTGCTTTTCCTGTGCTTGGGGTTGAGAAAAGGGAGCTCTGAGCGGGGAGCAGCCATGCGTGGTGTGGGTGAATTGTGCTTGGGAAGGGATGAAAAGCCTGGGAAAAGGGAGAAGTTTGACAGATGCGTTCATATAGGATTTGGTGTTGCATTGCTGGAAACTTGTCCAGAGATGTAGATGAAGCACTTGAACTTTTCAAAATTATTAATAGAATTAACTTGAGAATTGATGGGAAACCAGGCAGGACTAACCTGGAAGACTATGCTGTAGGCACCAGTCCTGGGCCAGGGAAGGGCTTGCTGGAAAGTCCTTTACAAATGTGAACGTGCAGAAATAAATGGGGTCTTCCTTCGAAAGTTAGCCCTTGGGAACACCTGAAGTTCTTTCCGTGCCTGTCAGCTTTCTGCTGGCTTGTTTGAAAAACCCATTGAATGTAGATTTAAATACCCAAGGTCAAAGCTGGTGAGGAAATAAATTTCCATTCTTTGGGAAATGCTGACACTTCAGAATGTGTTACTGTCCAAAATTGGGTCAGAAAACAAAATTTTAAGGTCTTCTCTGTAATAGAGATTTGAAAGCCACTGTTTTCTTGTTACTTTCACCATTACAGAAAATGGAAGTAAATAGAATTGTTACGATGCATTAAAAACCTAACTGGAGGAAAAAAAAAAAAAAAAAAAAAAAGGGACAGTTTTAAAAACACAACCCCAACCCCCCCCGTTTGAAAAGACCGGAGAAGTTTACAGTTGCCTTGGAGTAATGTCTAATTGGTTTAGCTGCTGCTTGTTGATGGAAGAACTGTTTCAACCAGCTCAGACCAGTGTTGCCATTTCACTGCTAGCTGTTCACGCAACAGATGCTTTGAATTTTCGGACGCAGCAGAGGTCAGGATTTTTAATTGATCTGTTGGGGTTTTTTTATGAATAATTGGATTTAGTCCTCGGGACATGGAGGAGTGTGGAGTAACTCTTGCTGCAGTTCTAGATGTTTTTTTCAGGATGTGCTCTGGTTTGAGCTGCTGTAGTTCTGAGCTTTAAGAATATTGAGCTGCTGGAAAAGCAGTTGCTGGATGCTGAAGGGTTAAGGTGGGTGATGCCTGGATAGCTGAGGAGATGGCAAACACTACAAACTATAGCAAGGGACGCAAGTTTGAAGATGCTGTACTGCGAGATCCTGCGCTCCTCGGTGCTTGTAGAGTGCTCAGCGCTGCGAGGCTCTGAACCAAATGGGAGTGCTTCAGGACTGCTGCGATCACGCTGTGTTACTTAACGCTGGTATCGATACGATTCTCGATATTTGTTCTCTAGGAAAGTCCTGAGAAAGCATTCGTGTTCCTAATCCACCTCCTGCTTTGCAACTCTGGCTCGATTTTCCCCCTCATTTCTTTTCCGTTTGCAGTCCTTCTGCTCAGATTACAAGACAAGCCCATGATATCACCCGCTATGAGCTGAGGCTAAAGGGGCTGGGTCTTGGGAGGGGTTTGCTTGGCTAACTCCAGTGAAATTTGCCAGGAAGCAGCAGCTTCTTGCAGCATATTTCTCTGGCTGCAGGATATTTTCCAGCGCAGAGGGGACCACTCAGACGGCGCGCTCAGCCCAGAAGAAGGAACTTCACGAAGCAGGACAAGACAGAGGTCACCCCCAGCACAGCCTACCACTAACTCCAAGGTAAACGCAGCCCTGCCGAGACTGCAAGCTGCATCAGTGGCGTTATTGCTAGAGAAGAAGGGGTTGATGAATTAGTTTAAACATTTCTAACCCTCTTTGCTTTGGGGCTGAAAGTTTGATTTTACTTCCTCCCTTTTTCTCTTTGAATGTATTTTCTTTCTCTTCTGTCAGTTTGTTATAAAGTATGATGTTTAGACATAACAGGCTGGGAAGAAGGTAGATGTTTCTTCTAATTCCCGTCCCCTGAGACATGATTTGGCAGGGGTGGGACGACAGAGATATTCGGTGTCACTTTGCAAAGACGACTTTGTGACCAAGTTAAAGATTTTCTTCCCTTGGTTGCTCCCAGGCATGCACAGATGAAATAAAGACATGTTGCAAACTGTCTACAAGTTCAGGCAATGCATATTCCGTAATATTATTAAAATAGGCTTGATTTAGACCAGAAAGCTACAGTACATGCCATCAACATTGTGTAAATGTTACCAGCCAAACTTCAGAAACAATTTAAATTCTACTCTCTGAATAACTGTGCTCTTTTGGAGGAAAAGGCTTCAGTGCAGATGTTTCCCATCAGCAGAAGGTGCAAAACAGTTACGTTCTTAGTTAAGAAACTTTTCTGCTGTCATTGCTTGGGATTCATTGCCCCTTGCAAAGCAGCTCTGAGCCTACCAGCAACTTTCTTTGGGCTATTTTATCGTGCAGCGATCGCAACGGTTTTCAGGATGACTCCAGGATATGCAGTGATAGCAACCTGAAAAGTTGCAGCACAGAAACATGGGATGTTTCTCTGCAGTGAACCGAGCCCAGGCTGAGCTCTTATTCTTCAGCCTGCACGCAAATAACTTTGACTTCCTTTAGATTAATTTTTGTTGTTTAATTTAAACAGATGTTACTGTGTGGGGGTAAAAAAAGATCTAAAGATCAAGATAGTTCAGAAGACCACAGAGAAAGATCCTAGTTTAGCTATCTGGGAGCGTAGTCGGAAAACTATTTAGTATCTCTATAATCAGCTCATAAAGATGACATCACAGTGCTTTCAAATTTATACTGAATAGGGGCTGAAAATACTTGCTTTAGGGTTCCTACTTGCCAGTTTTGTTTCATCTATATCGAACCACCCACGGTGGTGGAATTTCCTTGGTTGGAAGCTAGAGAGCAGTTAGAAAACATAAAATGAAATATTAGCATCAACTACTGTAATAGCAGGACACATAGGGAGAAACCGCATCTGTAATGCAGTGTGCTGGATGCTTGTTGCTGCGGGAATGGATTTCATGTGATCTTAGTTTTAAAGGCAGGATGATGATGGAAAGCACCCCCAAAAATGGGTTGCTAGTATGAAGTTTAATACTTCAGTCAGGTGGCAATCGAGGCTCAAGGTAGCTCTGATCGCTCTCCAGTCAAATCGGTGTGGGTGGTGGTGAGCGCTGGGACGGGAGAGCAGAGAGGAGGTCTTCAGAGAAACCTTCAAGGAAGCTTTAGTGGCTTGGAAAAGCTGCCAAGGTTGAAGGGAGTTGATGTAGTAGAGATCAATGCCTTTGTCTGACGCAGGGTGATCTAATAGAGAAGCCGTGCGTTTTGCGGAAAGTGCCCTCCTTTTGCAAGTTGAGCAGGAACCCCCAAATGCGTGCCTGGTCATGTTCTCTGGACTTTTTTCAGTAGTTTGACTCCCAAGTTCGTGGTCTCTACCTTACTGTACCACTAACTCCCCTTCCATTTTCTCTGTTTCTTGCTTTTATGTTAACCTTTTATTCTTTCTCTTCCTGAACTGTTTGATAACATCCCTGGTGCTGTTTCAAAACACAGCGATGTCCTTTCTTAGAGAGGGCAACTCCAGTGGATGGAATGATTTCACAGATCAACCAGCCGATTGGTTTGCAAAGCACTGCGGTGAGATCCTCTGGGAGTGCGTGTGTGCGCAGATTCACGTTTGCTATCGGTGTCTGCAAAAATACACACTAAGGAGGAAAAGTCCCGCTCCTACTCTGTAGTAATGCTGATGGAAGTTTGGTATTTCAAGGAATATTTCATAGGAAAAACAACGTGCTCTCCTGAAGTCACCCTGTCCTGCGCTTGCGCTGCTGATTGGTTAGGCTGTATTAATTAAGCCAGCATTATGCGGGGGTATGAGGGGATCCTCCTTCTTGGAGGATATCTAGTATTTGTTAATGCTTAGGTCATGCACGTATCTGGCTCTGTGAGTGGGTGTCAGCTGTGGATTTTAATGTGGTACCTTTTTGTAGGGTCTTTATTCATGAACTAAATGTGTATGTCGTGAACTAATTGTTTATGTTTCATGAAAGAGAAGTTGAATCATATAGTGGTAGTTGCCACTGCTGGTTTTACTAAGTACAGACAGATTGCTTGGTCATCGTTGTCGCATCCACTGGCGACAAAATAAAGAATTTGTATTGCTAGGTTCAAAATAATCACTTTATCTGTTTAATTGTCTTGGAAGTGTATTTGGGAATAGGTTCTGTTTCCTATTAAGAGTGCAGCACGAGGTCTGTGGAACAGCCAGCTGGTGCTGGCCGGGAGCCTGAGAGTTGTCATGATTCACATCTCGATTTGTGTTCATCCTCCGACACCAGGCAAAGGAGAGAGATAAGGAAAATAAAGAACTTCCCAAAATGAAGCATATTTGAACTGCAACTGTGACGTGGAAAGAAGGTGCTGCATGTGTCCATCTGATCCCCAGGCAAGTTTTTTTGCCTTCTAAGATAAATGAATGCGTCATGGGGCTAAAACTGAATGCAAATGTGAATTGCTTCAGCTGAAGAAGCGGGTCTGAGAAAAGATCCCAGCCTGGATTTGGAAGCTGTAAGAAGCTTTCAGCTGAGCCCTTTCACGAAACATGCTGCCCGCAGATCTGGGTGTTTTGCCCTGCAAAAATTGCTGTGTCCGTGCAATTTTGGAGAGCAGCATACTTCCAAACATTTGGATTTCATAGATGTAACCAAACCATGAAGCAAAGGGCTTTGGTTAGGCAACTTCCACGAACACCGAGTTTGCTGCTGTTAGACCTGCAGCTGTCGTCTTTTAAAAGAAAACACAAAGTGCCTTTTCTATCCTCCTCTCCCAACTAGCGTGTTTGTCCATCAGAGCTTCTCATGTCTCGCTTCAATAGCAACTGATGGCAAGCAATGTACGTTATCTGGGCTAGAAACATCTTTTTTTGTCTCTTCAAAGTGCTGTCCGTAGATTTGGATTTATCGCCATTGCTTGGTATATTGGCCTTGCCAGCAACCCTTGTGTCTTGGTATTTTAGGAGTGTGAACAAGAGGGCTCTGATTCGTGGCCCGGGCTGGGGTTCTAATCAGTGGGGGTGTAATCCGTGCAAGCGCTACCCCCGGTGCCTGCGGGAGGGCTGAGTCTTGGCACAATGGGAGAACCTATCTGAGCTCTTACCCGAGCGAGTGGGAGCGTTTCTATTCGCTTTAATAGTATTGGAGAGGGGCCCAGTGTGAGCTGCCTTCGTGTTGGCTGGAGAACTGCTTCCGCGGTAGTGGGAAATCCTGTTCCCCTCCCATGGCCGTGCCTACCGCGGGATGTGTGAGCGTGCCTGAGGAATGCGCTTTGGGCGACGGGGCGTGGAATTGGAAACTCAGGGCGCACGATTCAGGCGGTACCGTTTCAAGTGGCTGAATACCAACCGTTTGGCGCTCCTGGCCGAGACCCAAGCATGCCAGCAGTGGTCAGAGTGCTAATTGTCTCTTCCTCCTGACGGATGCCAAGCCAAACGGAGCATTGCTGGATCTCCAGGCACAAAGGACTCAAATCAGCTGCTCCAGACTTTCCTTTTGTTGGCTGGATAAGGATGGGAGCAGGAAAGCAGGTGTCTCTGGTTTTGTCTGAGCTGATCTATTGTCTGGATGATTTAGTGAAATTTAAAACAGGGTCCTTGCTGGTAGGAGCAAGCTTTTGATCTGGGGAGATGAGTAGCCTATTAGTCTCACCTGGTGAAGTCTCTGAAGAAGTGAAAGCTCAATATTATTTTGAAATGAAACTGTTGTTTCCTTGTAAGCCTGTGTCTATTGGTTCCCTTCAAGACTTCAGACTGGAGTCCTGAAAAGGGCTGAGTCAGCAGCAAGCGGGAGCATGCCTTAAAGCCTTAAATTACATTTTAATGTGGTGATGGAGAATCATCTTATGGCCTGAAGTACAGGATGGAGAGCCAGGAGACCTGGAGTATTTTCCTGGCTTCTCCACTGACTTTATTCAAAGGTTTTTAATGTTCTGTCTTGGATTCTTTTGAATGGGGAGACCAAAATATATACTTTTAGGATTACATCATTAATAAATCTGGAGGCTGTTAAAGAGAGGCTGTGAGGGGAGGAAAGAGCCCGACAATAAAGGGAATAGCCACCACAAACCAAACATCCTGCAAATCTAAGCCTAGATTTGTTCTTAGGGGGTCAGCATGTGCAGCTTTCTCTGAGACTTGGGGAAAAAATGAGTCCAGATCTTGGTGACAGCAGCAGAGGAGTGGGTTAACTTAAATACCTTCCTTATTAATTTTTGTTATTGTGGCTTATAATGATGCTGCCATAAATGTGTGTATGTGGTTGGCTCCTATCTGACACTGTCCATGTTTGCTGCTTTAAATGCTCTGAAGTGAGCCTGATGCTGAATCGTCAGTGCTGGCGTTGAAGAGCAGTGACCGCTTTCTTTGATACTGGTGCTGTAAAATGAACATCTCGTAGCTAAGGAGAGGGATTTCAGGAGGAGATGGGAAAGAATAAATCCAGGCTGTTGTGCTGTGGAGTGAAAGAAGTGGTGTAACATTGTTCTGTGCTGCTTTATCAATCCCCTAGACCGGTCCTGTGTTACTGCTTGTCGTGTCCCCCGATGAAAACTGACCCAGATGGTGTGGATGGATGCCTCTGCCAGGAGTTGCCCGAGCCCCTCCAGTGCCATAAGTCCCCGGTGTCCCCCCGACCTGCCTTGATAGGAGAGAGAAAGCTGAGAGCCCATCTCAGTGCTGGAGGCTTCCCTGGACGCTGCCGGGTGCACAGGGCTCCTGAAGTTTCCCCATCGTACCTGGGCTGCTGTTTCTTGGGGAAATACTGAAATATGCCTGTGTTCAAATTCCACTGGATTCTGCTTTTCCTGACGTCGTGATTGAGTCTGAATAGTTTCCCTTAAGCACCTCAATAAACAAGACCTCTGGGTATGGAAGGTTTTATTTCTGGGGCGATGCAAGCACTGTGAAAGCTTTGTCTCTTGATGTTTGAGTGTGTAACTATTTTGAAGCAGCTGGTAATGTGACCTGAAGGAAAAGCAGACTGTGGTTGCTAGTACACACTGCGGTGTTGTCTCCTGAAGCATGTAGGGTTGCTGCTTTTCTGATCTTCTGGAGAATTCCTCCGGGATTGCTTCTGCAGGTGGAATAGGACTGGAAGGGAGATTTCTGAATGCTTTTCTAGTACCTTCCCCTGGGCCCTCAAGGTGCCCCTCCTGATCCTCCAGGATCCTGACATAGATGAGATACGATGCTCTATGACCTGAGCACACGACGTGTACGCCCTGTGTCATTTTTCTGGGCAAAAGTGTGGGATTGTGTTCATACAGGCTTGTTAAAATTCCTTTTTGCTAGTCAAACTTGCCTCTGCAGAGCAGGGGGCTCTCAGGCAACCTTATCCTCCTTCACCAAGTTTTCTTCAGTTCTGCGGGTGTTTGTAGTCTCACCTGACTCCAAAAGTCTCTCAGCTTTTGGGGAACAAAAGCGAACCAGTCTGCGGTGGCCTTTTGGAGTCCTGGGGCTCCTGGGGTACCTGACTCGGCAAGGCTTTGCCAAGAGTGAAAATGACACCTACTGTATTTACTATAATCTAAATTAGTATCTGTCTGCTAATCTTGGTATCAACCAAAGTAACCTGGAAGTCTGTTGTGACCCCCCCCTCCAGCTGCTTATGGACCATGAGGTCTCCCTGGGCTGTGACTTTTTGAAAGGCTCCTGCTTCTTGCAGTGGTCTGTCTGCTTTATTAATTAACACTTCAGGGAGTACCGCTCTCAGCTGGTAACGATTACATCCTGCCTCTGAATGGTTTCCCCAAATTGTTGTGTCTTTTGGCTGAAATCCTTCAGTAAAATGACTGGAGAGCTTTGGTTTGAATAGAAAGCAGTGCTGGAAACCAGAATTGCACGGCTTTTAGCTCTTCCTTGGCCTCTGATCACGCGAGACCCCTGTTAAGCTGAGTGCGGAGCTGACCGCTGGTCACTGTTTGCCTTGGCACCAGAGGGCCGAGTGAAACATGCTGACCTGCTGGTTACGCGCTGTTTGGTGATCCTTTTCTCCTGTAAAATATTCGTATTTAGTTTACTATTGAGCTTTCTAGAGTCTCATTAAACAAATCTGTAACCTAGAGGGGAATTTGCCGTATTCAGTTAATTACGCTGACGTGCCTTCTAATCTCTCGAGAGCTAGAGGTCCTTCAGGACTCGACTGTAAGGCTGCTCACCACACGTCATCTGCCTTCGCCTCTCCAGTCTCTGCGCGTGGCTGCCTGCTGTGCCAGACAACCATCCAGGCGCTTCAGGAGGTCCCGGCAATACGTAAACAGCTCTGCGTTCTTGTGCCGGTGGGAAAGCCGTAACGACTCCTTTAGAAACGCGGCTGTGTGCCTGTCGGCGAAGTCAGGGCCCTGTACCCCTCTTCTTAGTTTTTGGAGAGAGATTGTTTCAGTCCAACTTAGTTTTTGAGTGGTATTTGCTGAGGGTTTTAAAATCCGATTTATGTGGTGGCAAGAAACAACAGCCACATAAAATGAAGTAGGTCAAACCAGATGTTTAAAGATTAAAACTGAGAACCAGATTTTTCTGATGACTCCTAGGCTTGCGGTTCTGCAGGGCTCAGTATTAGACCCCACCTTCAGTATTTTTACTTATAACTAACATATGTTGTTGTTCTCTGTTATGATCTGACTAATGGGGTTACTTTAATTTTTTTATAGCATTCATGACAATTGCTCTGCCCATGTGTTTATCCTCTGGGCTAAACCCCATCTTGTATCCATGAAAAACATTGTAAGAGGTTTCTTCTGAATCAGTGCTAGTAGGTATTGGAGTCAGGCATGTCTGACTAGCGCTAGTGTGCCTTCACTCGGGGGCTTTTTCTTTTTACAGAACATGCGTATCCTGCCCTGTCACTACTTTTACTTTGGGAAATCCCCTTTGTTTGCTGCTGGAGGGGACCAGCCTTGTGAAAGCAGTTTCGTGCTTCCTTCCTCTCTTCCTCTCCAACTCTCTCTGACATGGGGCAGAACTTTATTTTATTCCTCTGTCTCAGCCTCACCTCCTGACCTGCAGAAACTGAGAAATACCTCGTTTCCGTAGCAGCGTTTCTCTGAATGCCTGATGAAAATTTACAGATCTCGGACTTGTGAAACCAATGTGAAACTACAGGGCTCCTTGGAACCAAATGCTTACATTTGAAGAATTTTTTTCCACATATTTACCCCCCCTCTAGTTTTAGACAGACCTGTTGTAAAGACACCCCTTGCTTTTCCTGTTTCCTCCCCTGATGTCCAATGCCAGACTTCTAACCCGCGTGCTTTCTGTTTCATTTGTCTATTCCTTTGGCAAGTGACTTTCATCCCCAGGTCTCAAAGCACTTCACTCAAAGCTCACCATCACCAGCCCTGTTTAACACCAGGGGAAACTGAGGCACGGCCCTGGAAGTGACCTGCCTGAGGTCATGGAGCAGGTCAGTGTCAGAGGTTTGAACCGATGTCTCTGGAATTTCAGGCTGGTTGCCTGGGATTTCTGATACATCTCAGCTCCAAGGCTGGTTAATATGTTTCACTATGTATTTAAGCGTATATGATCTTCTGGTCATTTTTTTAGGGATAGCTAAGGCCTAGGGAGAAAAAAAATGGAGGATTTAATCTTCTAGACAGCTGGTTTTGAAGCCAAGTCTTTCCCCTTCTCCCTCCCAACCCTCCCCTTTAGTGATTGCCAGGAAATAATGGAGCTTTAAAGGGCTGGGGAGCTTTTCCGCACTGCGCTCCGGCATTGCTTCCTTTGGAAAGTACTCAGCCACCAGCCCCGCGTGTGCTGGGCGCCTGAAAGAAGGCTGGGGACTGGGCAAGCGGGAAGCGGGCAGAAGAGGACCGGGGTTTGAACTCTGCCCAGCATCTGGATAAAATTCCTCTAATGAGTCAAAAAGCTGCCGATTCATACCATAAACAGCTAGCTTAGTTAAGGATGTAGCGCTTGTACAGCAAGTAAGTCCCTGTCAAGACTTAGTAACCAAGAACTGGAGAGCATTAGCCACGGCTCCACTGGACAGACACGGTTAGCCAAGACTACTTCTGCAACGTGTCGGTGTACAGTAATGTATGTTGATTCTCTGTAGGTGAAACTGGACCTGCAGTGACAGCAACAAGTCTTCTATCATCGTTTGGGGAAAACGGACTTCAACATGAAGCCCTCGCTTCTGACCATATTATAATACATTTCGTTACCCTTCTTGTTTTCCCCTGTTTAAGTGATGGGTTTGGCTCCTTTATTGAAGGAGGTGTGGGAGAAAAATGGTTCAGTTCTGTCCTGGTAGGATTTGAACCAAGGTTTGTCGTAGCTTGTTGGAGCCACTGAATTACTGGAGTTGCAGAGAAACGGGAAAATCAATTGTTAGCACTCGCGACCTATAGAATTTTGCCCTGGAAAAAAAAATATTTTCCAGCTGAAATTATTTGGCAAGTTGATTTAAAGTTACAAATGATTTTAATGTTTGGGGTTTTGGGGTTGGGTTGGTTTTTTGGTTGGTTTGAGTGGGTTTTTTTGTGGTGGTAGGGTTTTTTTGTTTGTGTTTTTTTTTTAGTTCTTTCATCCCACGTGATAAATAACTTACTTGACTTTGTTTTTTACAGGCAACACTGGACATAGTCTCTTCCACAGCTTTATCCCCTGCTGAAGCAAGGATGTAAAGTGCATGTCCTTACCAAGCCTTACTCAAACTTTCCTTTAATTTCAGGACAGCCACGCAGTACCTACCCGCACTGATTGGCAGCTGCTAGCAGAGGACTTCTGAGAACTGTGAGCACTGAAAATGGCAAGATTCCTGGGTTTTACCCGTAACCACTGTTTCATCATGCTGTTCTTCATCTCCCTGAGCCCGCTGGGCCTTGCCCAGTATGAACACTGGCCCTACCTCCCTGGTTACCCCGAGCCGCCCCCACAAGTGTATCAGCCCCGCCAGAGACCAGCAAATGTTCCCAAGATCCAGCTGCGGCTTGCAGGGCAGAAGAGGAAACACAACGAAGGCAGAGTGGAGGTGTTTTACAGCGGCGAGTGGGGCACGGTGTGTGATGACGACTTCTCCATCCATGCTGCACACGTGGTCTGCAGGGAGCTGGGCTACGTGGAGGCAGTGTCTTGGCTACCCAGCTCGAAGTATGGAAAAGGAGAAGGTAAGGTAACTCCAGAGCAGTGGTGGTGTCTCTCCAACCCCCAATAATTCTTGACCTGTCAATTGAATTTAAAGATGTAGCGATATTTCCTACAACTGTAACAGAAATAGCTTCCATGTGAAGCAGTGCCTCTCTCTAAATCAGGGTCCCATTAGGTTAAACAGTTTAAATAACAGGTGTTTGCTTGTTTTGACTGGAACAAGTTAAGGAACGATGAGACAAAAAGCTGAAGGACCAGATCACGGTGTGTGTACTCTGGCAGGGGGTGCTTGGGAGCGGCTGGTGGTGGATACGGGTAGGAGGCTCTTCAGCAGCCAACATGGCCAGACAAAAGGGAAGCTGCACCCGCAAATGTAACGTATAGATGGTCCATTTCCCTGTTCATGCTTCTGCTGCCTTGTATTCAGTCAACCAGGGCCTCTAAGCATTCCTTTCCCCTGTTGTGTTGTTGTGGTGTGTGTTGTGGGCTTTGAGTTTGGTTTTTTCTTTTCTTTTTTTTTTTTTTTTTTTTTTTTTTTTTTTTTTTTTTTTTTTTTTTTTACTTTTTCTTCCTCTGAACTGTTTAGGCTCCAAACAGATTGCCTATGCAATGCTATACAAATCCTTTTCCCCTGTTAGCCTCTCTAGAGCCACATGCATCATATTCTGCGATGCAGACTAGCCCATAAAACCCCAAAGGAGTGTGCACTCTTTGTGTCCTGTATAGGACTATATTTATAATGCTCCTCTTGGACACTCTCAGGTTGTTCCTGGTGGGGAAAAGCTATTCACCCCCACCCCAAATTGTACATCCTTCCTCGCTCTTTGAAATTGTACGTGATGGTTATGTGGACGATTTCAGATTGTACCTTATTGCACCTCGTTCCCAAATATGTGCTGAAAAAGACTTGGAAAGGTGAATGTTTGTGTGTTATGGCGATGAATTCTTAAAATCATGATGCTTGAGAGAGAATAGCTCTGTAATAGTATATAACTCAGTTGTCATCTTTTGATATGCTGATGGTTATACGCTGGCTTACGGAGAATTTTTTCTGCAAAGTTGAAGCCTGGCATGCTGTTGGTGTAACCCATGGAGAGATTATTTCTACCGCAGCAGGGATAAACATGCTGTATGTCTTGCTCAGCACCTGTCGTTAGTGCTCACGCCTATAAACTTGCCTGTAAAAGAGCGAGCAGGCCTTAACTGTGACTTGACTGAAAGGAGAAACCCCAAATGTTGTCCCAAGCTGTGGATTTTGGCTCTTGGGGTAGAGTAGGAGACTTCCGAGCAAGAGAAAGGCCGTGACATTTGACAACAACCCAGAAACTGGTTGCCACGTGATTTAATGGGAGCGAGTGTTCTCTGCAGGCTGGGTAAATCCTGATGCAGAGAGCCCATGCAGGGGGAATCGTGCCTTCCTCGGACCGTAGAGCCAGGCTTTGCCGGAGCTCTTTCTGCCCTCCTGTTTGGGGGACACAGAGAGGGCTGGCAAATCCATCGTCTGGTGATTAACCAACTGAACCTGTTGGGGCTGCTGGGACGAAGCTGGGACAGCCAAGGGAAAGTGGCTCTGAAGGTCAGGCGGTCCTTCCTTTCCAAAGGACGTGCTAGTCTTCAGGCAAGCAAAGTGTTTGGGATCCTAAAAATATGGAAAATGTTTGTTGGCCCTTGCTTCCTGCAACTGAGGGGGCAAATAGCTGGGGAGTAGCATGTGCCCAGCACATTTCCAAAGGGAGAACGAGCGCTTCGTAAAGGTGAGGCTCAGAGACGCTGTTGGTTCTTTGCTCTCAGCTGCTCCTGGGAAAACAGGACCCAAAGTTTGGAGGTGACTCCTATTGATTTTTGTCTGCTCATCCTAGAAATGGGTTCTGAGGGGTTGGACTTTTTAAAAATATATATATGCATGTACATCTGCATGCTCATGCACACGTGCACTTTTTGCTGGAGGAAAAGTGGTAATTGCAGTCTGGAAATGGGATCTGGCAACTGATTTTCAAAGAGCACCCAAATAACAGGAGGCTCCTATCAATTGTGTTTTTTAAAGCTTTTGCAAAAATCTGCTTTTAAAAAGTTACAACATTTAATCAAAACTTGGAGCTGTCTCCTACAAAAGACTTAATGAGGGTTTGATAGATGAGAAGTGATGCAAAGAGAAGCCTTAAACACGGGAGTGATTTGGTGAGTATGATGAGAGGGAAGAGCCTAATCAGCCACAGCGAGGGCACCCGGTGGCACTGCGTGCTCGGAAGCGGCTGTCATCAGAGGGGGTCGTTCACCCTGAGAGCAGGACTGCAGCAGAGCTCTGCTTCAGGCTGGGGGTATTTTTTTTTTAATTACCATGCAGATAAGGGAAAGGGAAAGCTGTGGGGCAGAGCTGTTTGCAGTTAGTACTTCAGGTGGATCATTGATGTTCCTTAGCTGTTGATTCAAGCTTATTTTATCGGTAATCTCTTCCCCCGACATAGTAAGGACACGGCAGCCTTACTCGCTTTCCTGTCAGCTATCCGTACAGTCTAGATCTACCCTCTTTGTGAGTCTCAGTTCTATTTTCTTTCCCCTTCAGGGAAAATTTGGATGGACAATGTCCACTGTACTGGCAAGGAGACCACCCTGGCAGCATGCACTTCAAATGGCTGGGGAGTAACTGACTGCAAACACACCGAGGACGTGGGAGTGGTCTGCAGCGAAAAGAGAATCCCTGGCTTCAAGTTTGACAACACATTGCTTAACCAAATAGAGGTAAACATACTTAAAATTACAAGCTGCTGATCAAGAGCCTTCTGCAGGCAGGGCCGTCTGCTACTACACATTATAGGTTATCCCAGCTGCACGCTCTGGCTAAAGCAAACCCTTGACAGTGCTTCGAGACGCTGGCTAAAGATGCAACCTTCAGATTTTAATTTCAGCTATTCAGAGCGTTAGATGTATAATAATAATTTGAAAGGGTTTTCTTATAGAATAAGTAAGGAGAAAGTATTACTCCTGTTCCGCAATCACTTTTCAGTATTGAAAACTGGTTAATTAGATTTCTAAGACTGAATTTAGAGAGACAGACTGTGTGGTGTACTCATAGACCTTACACCTGGGTGACTTTGCTGGTTCATAGTAGTAAATTTAAGATACAAAGAAATTTTTGACATGGTTTGACTAAGCGATGGTGAAGTAACAGTGATAACTGCATGGAAATATTTGTGGGAATGGGGGATTAGTAAGTGGACTGGTCACTGAGGGGAAGGTTCTGGATTGTGACTGGGTTAGACTGCTAGGCTGAGGTTGAGACTCGGGGAAAAGACAGAAGCAAAACATTTGAATTGCCTTCCAGTGGACTTACTAGATATCTGCAGAATAAAGAGATGGGGGGGATGCTCTGCTGGAAAGAAGTTGGGCTGAACTCTTCAAAGAAAAAAAGAAAATAAAAAAGGTGTTTTTCCTTCAGCTTTTCAGGCTGGAAAGTATTTGTGGTGACTCGGCTAACATCTCCCTTGTTTCGGATGCTTTGGTGTTTCAGTAGGCGAATTCAGTGGTTGCCCTTGGTCAAAATTTATTGAAAGAGCAGATCCAGTAACCACAATCAGATCTTACTTTCAGCAGACAGGGAATGCAGGATGTATCGCATACCACAGTACGTTTCCATGGCTCAATCTTGGCTTTGTTCATGAGCTGAAACAATGGGTACAGCCTTGTTTTAAAGTTATTCTACCAGTTACTTCATAGCCACTGATTTAGAAAGGATCTCCCAGCATTTTCTTTTACCAGATTTTTTCTATTAGAGGTTAATGCAGTGCAGCATACTTGACAAGGGGACATAATATGCTCAGTCAAACCTTTCATTGCCTTGCCCAGGCTTTAGGAAGAACGCCGTACGGGTGAGCAGGCAGCATTCAGCGCTTTCACGGCAGGCTCCTGTGCAAGGGTGCAGATAGAGAATATGAGAGCTGAAATTCTCTTCCTTACCTTGACCTTGCTTCACTTTGGCTGTGGAGGGAAAGGAGGCTTTCCAGAGGGATCCCAACCTGCCCCTGTCAATGGCACTGTTGTTGCTCGGGGAGTGAGGCGAGATCATGGAACATCAGTGATGGATTTGGCAGGCAAATGCTTCCCCAAAGCCACAGTGAATCCTCAAAACAGGCCTGGAAGAAAAGATGCTTTAGTCTAGACAGAGGTCACTTCACTCTGAGATGCTTCAGATATTAATCATAAAAGCTTTGGAGGGCCCTGCTTTTCCATTAGCTAAGCACTGGAGGTTGACTAATGAGTCGAGCACATTGGGTAATTGAGGGCTAGCTCATGCTGGTGCTGTGTGGGTGCTTAAGCTTCACATATGAGAAGTAAAATGAATTGTGAGATTGAAGCAGTTCATGTAGCAGAAGCCTGACTCACTGACAGGGTCGCTCAGGAGAAATAGGTGTAAGAGAAGTCATGTTCCCCATCTCCTGGCAGCTATGTAGGGGTGAAGGCATCCACTGATGTGACACGTAACAGCATTCACAGCAGTTGCTAAGGTGCACTGGTGACTAAAGACACTGAACTGGTGGTGGTGGGGAAATAAAAGAGAAGAATAACTTGCTTTTTAAGTAATTGCACTGAGAGCTGTCAGCCTGTCTGTCCCTGTCACCTTGTCCTGGTGGTAGAAAATAGCGTTGCCTTTTCTGGGCAGCAGCTGCCGTCACCCCCAGCTCTATGTGTCTGTGCTTCTCCCCTCCCTGTCGCTGCCTGAATTTTATTAACAAATTCATACCATACTGTTTGCTCTACTCGGCAAAAGCAAGCTGATTTTTCTTACGTCCCTATAAGATCACTGTCAACTGGTTTCGTTGTGGCAGGATTAAGACTAAAAGTGATGTGCTATAAATTTTTAAGGTGCCATTGTGGAACTACTTTTCAGCCGACAAATGTTTAAAATCTTTCTGCCTCTCTCATCTTTCCTCCTTAATCTTTGCTTTATCTCATTAGCAGCTGGCGTGACATAGCTTGAGTCAAAGATGATGAGCAGGGTTACTCATAGGGTCACAAACTCCAAATCAGGGAGGTCAAAAGGCTTGTGTGAAAGCAAGTTGAAAGTCTTTGCCCTCTCTAACATGCCTGGGAATTCTGCATCTCATACCTCGCATTCACCAGGGGAAACATCATCGTTTTGTAAGCTGCTGGGTTCTTTAGTCTGTAGCCCACAGCTTGCCCAAGTGATGTTTTCTCTTTGGAATGAGATCGGGGGTTGAGGGGCCTGGAATTTTCTACTGAGCAGCAATGCTGTGGTCAGGGCTCCACCAGTCCCACTGGCTTCAGCTATTGCGCTGACGGGGCTAAACCAGTACAAATTTCCCACTGAGATTTCCAGTGGAAGGTATTTCATTTTTCCCTTAAGCTGCTTTTAAAACCAAGCTTTACTCAAAATAGGCCTGGTTTAAGATGATGCACAGAGCTTACGTATCCAATTGCATCTTCCAGTCTTGCTTTCCCGCACGAGTTCGTAACAACTGTAATGATTCCCGAATGGATCTGACTGTTTGCAAACCGATGTTTTCCCAGGCAGCAGATTAACAGGAGCGAGCACCGACTTCAGCATACCTTCATGTGGCGGGGTGTAAGCTGCAGCGGGGTAGGAGCAGGGGGTGTAAGCTGCAGCGGGGTAGGAGCCGGGGGTGTAAGCTGCAGCGGGGTAGTGGCAGGGGGTGTAAGCTGCAGCGGGGTAGGAGCAGGGGGTGTAAGCTGCAGGAGCGGAGGTTTTGTTCTGCTCCCCTCTTGCAAGCGTTCCAGGGAAACGGGTGCTTTGTGCAGCCGGGTTAACCCATCACCAGACGTGTGCCATCGCACTGAGATTTCCCTTACCCCTACCAGGGAGCTCTGCATCTTCCCACTGCCAGGGACAGCTAGACCATCTTAAATTAATCATTTAGAAAGTGTCTTAAAGACCTTTTAGTGCAAAATTCTCTGGGGCTGCCAAGTCCTGCTAAGTTTTTTAACGTGGAAAGCCAGAAGGTATAAGACAACATCTGACTTCATTCTGACGGGGCTCCAGCTCAGAGGGGCTGTGCAAATTGACATTTGCTCAAATCTGGCCTTGCTTCCTAAAATCTGACAGGCAGAGAGTTCACACTCTTTTAAAAGCAACACGATAGCCCTTGAGCAGAGTTTATTTTTATTGGCCAGTGTACGTACCTCCATTTCCCAGCTTGGAAATGCTGCAGATAAGTAGTATAGGATGAAATTTTCCATCACCATAAACCACTTGGCTTTTATATATGTGCTCAGACAGATCTTTTCCCGTCACAGCTCATAGTTTGAGGGTTACGTCATATCTCTTCCTGTCCCTGAGCCTTTCCATTCCCTGCCCTGTTGGGAAGGGGCAGCGCCTGACCCTTGCTTCTGTAAGGCAAGTTGCCGGTCAGAGGCCCAAGTGAAACGTTTCAGTCTGGGCTGAGTGATGGAAGATCTGTGATAAGACGGGAGACAGGCAGGAAGAGGTTAACTCTTCTAACAGGACTGAGGTTGGGGCAGGTCTGAAATCCATCAGTCTCTTGCTAAAGGGCAGAGAAACTCCTATCATTTTTGCTTGCTATTTTCTGCAGCCACTGCAGCTTTTTAGCCTTGGGACTTGTTCAAAGGATTATTTCTTGGAGGGTGATGGATGTGCGTAGCAGGGCAGCCCTTTCGCGGGCTGCTGGTGGGTCAGAAGCCTGATACCCCTTTAGCTCAGGGGCTACGCAAACACCGAAGGTTGCTCACCTTTTCAAAGCCAGGAGAACAGTGTTCGATGCTGACGTGAGCGTAATGACATTGAATGCATTTTACACAGGGGCTCCCCCCCCCGGCTTTAACGTGTGTAGATGCAATACGCAGACAATGTCTCATTAATGGAGAGAGCAGGGCTGGTGGCTTGACCTTCTCTGTTATTCCGTGTTCGCCCCTGGGAGCATTAGGAGGGGAAAGGCAGGTCCCACTGGTATTGCATCCTCTCTCTCCCCTCCTGCGGACCCCAGCTCTGGGAGAGTAAGCTGCACACGCTGAAAGGGTTAAAAAAAAAAAAAAAGCAGTAGCTGTGCTTGGAGGTGCTGCAAGCTGTGGCTGAGCAGGGCTTAAATTGTAGGTGAATGTATAGGCTGCCCACAGGCTGTGTGGACGCTGGAGGTTGATGCTGAGCTGTGCTTGCTGTGAACCTCCACGGGAGCATCTGCACACCCAGTATGCTGGGGCTGAAGTTGTTGTTAAAATAACACCCTTGTTTAACTTGGGGTTTGATTTAGCTTGCATTCCTTCTTTTTTTTAGCCACAGGGTAGCCTGGAGTAAAAGCTCGGGTTTGCATACTCTAATTCACGTTAGTGGCTTGGTGTACAACTTGGGTCTAACCATGATGGCAGAGCACATTACCCGCTTTATTCATAATGGTAACTCTTGTAGGCGTTAGCGTGGCAGGCACGTTGTGAGTGGTGTCCTGGGATAGGAAAGGTCAACGAGGGAGAAAGGAAAAGTTTAATCATCTTGGGTTTAAGTGCTCAAAGCATATCTGGGAACAGAGAAACTGCTTGCTGACTGTGATGGAGTTGGGGAGGTACAGACAGTAAGTGCTATAAATAGATACCCTGAACTGCAATAGTTCAAGCTTTGTAAAATACAAGTGGTATCTGCTGCGTTAGCCAAAGATGTCTGAGCTCAGGGGGCCTCGTGCTGTCTGTTTGCCCCAAGTAAGCACAGTATCGGTTCTGCAGGGGGGCAGGGGGGCCAGCAAGGGCAAGAGCCAGGTGCTAGGAGCTAAGGGGCTCTCCTGAAAGCTCAGCCAAGCGGAGGAAAAAGCCGGGAGCCCAATCTGGGCATCCAGACTGTCCTGAACTGCACCCCTTCCACTGCTACGCTACGGCAAAAGGTCCAAAGAGCAGGCTGAACTCGATGCGGAAGGTGCAGTAATGACTGTTGGTTGTTTCTTGTCTTGCAGTTCACAAGTGTCTGAAAGCGGTTGGGTGGGTAGCGTGGGCCTGCTTTAAGGTTCCTTTATACCGTGCCAAAGCCCGCAGTTTAAATGTGTGCACAGGCTCAAATGTTTTCCTAAGTCTTTGCAGGATGTCAGAAGCTCTGAAATCAAAATGATTTAGTGAGCAGGGAAGGCAGGCCCTACTTTTTCAAATAGTACATGCAGCCGCTTTGTGTTGTCCAAACGCAGCACAGGCCCACCTGCAACTGCCTTGCTGGGTTGACCAGCAATTTTAAGACCACAGAAACTGGCTCCTACCTTTAATATGTTTCTTAAATAAATGCACTGTAGGTGTTTTTTTTTAACCTGTCCCCCAAAACATCCTTAACAAAATATTTGTTGTCCACCCTCTTCCTCTCTGTGCACACACAGAGGCTTCAAATAGGACATACTCTAAATATATCAAATTGCTGCAGCCATTATTAGTTCACAAATAGATCTGGTACCTGAGACTAGAACGTAGCTTTGGCCAGACGGTGGGCAGACGAGGTGTAGCTAAACATACCAGCCTCTGCTGCTATTTCTGACCTGCTTTTCCCTTCTGGGTGTATATGAAGCATAAAAATCTCACTTCAAAGTCCAGTGGCTCAAAGGCTCTGGTTATGCCAGGTTAAAAGTGGGTTGAACTATATTGTCCGGGTTCTTAACCGGTGGGAAAGGGCATTGCTAAGCTCTGCTCAGGAGCTTTCAGTTAAATTAGGCTCTGGATGAGGCCGTATAAAATGCTCCTGTATGCTGAGCTGCTGCTGACTGGAAGGTATAAGGAGGGGGGTATAAGGAGGAAAGGGTCACTGTTTGTAGCTTGGCACGCAGATAAATCTTCCTTTTATTTAGCTTTTTGCCATGTGAATCAGTAGAGACTCTCCCTTTACCATGGGGAGTTGCAACTTAGGTCACCCCCGTCTGAGACTTCAGCTCTATGTCTCAACCATTCAGTTCTCAAGAATGTTTGACAATAAAAGGTTTATTTGCCTGTTTGTTATGACAACAGTGTTTTAATTTCTTTGCCGTTGGTGTAAATGTTTACTTCGCTAAACATAAGCTTGTGTGTAACCTACATGCTGATGCTTTGTGTATCTAGAAGGGGTCTCGGCATCTCTTCTGGAGCTGACGCCAGACAAATACTAAGCTGCTGTTGGGGTAATCCACGGTGTTTCTTTAGTGCTGTAATATTCAAGTGCGCGTGATAGTTTCGAACTGCTTGCCTCAGTGGTTTGTGATGGCTTGTGGCCTGTCAGGGTGCTGGGTTTAGGCACAGAGCTGGCGCTTGTCGTCTAGCGGGAGGTGTGAGCTGTGGGCTGGCCGCACCGGGGCTGGCAGCGGCTGGCAGCGGCTTGCTGCAGGTCCTCAGGGCAGGGAGGTGACCTGTTTGTCTCCCTGCACTGACTGTACCCAGGGCCTCAGTAGCCATCAGCTCTTGTGCTGGATGCGCTACCGTTTCTCTGTTACACAAGACAATAAACTATTTAACTAAGCCTGAGAATGGGGTATGATCGTGTTCTGTTTTGCAATGCGGAGGTCAGGTAATAATTTTGGCTGGCTTGCAGCATCCGATCCAGATTGTCTTTAAGGTAGCTTGGCAGAAAGGAAATGGAGAATGTAAAAGCTTTGCTCATCATGAAACCCTCAGGCCATGATGCGCACAGAACAGAGCGGCCTCCTATCCTAAGCTGAGCCTCCCACCCTGCCAAAGTATCTCCAGGGTTCAGTGCTCCTGCCTTCTCTCGCTCGCTTCTGTCACCAGCGTTTCTTTTCTCTGCTGCTTTTCATTAGCCTGCTTTGCATTGGCAATCACGAGGCTGCCGCTGAAGCGTTTCACGGCTTAGCAAAGGCCTCGGCTTTTGTCATTTATAATCTGCACTGTATTTGCTCCTGGACCCTCATCCTGAATTGCACTCTCATCCCTTACCCCTTTGTACTGCACAAACCCAGAACAAAAAGTGCTTGCAGTCCAGTACAGCGTGCTGTTCCCAGGGGATTGCCGTCCCCATAGGCAACCCGTCCTTGTCCTGCAGCATCTATTTCACCCTGTTTATTTAACAGCTGGGACCTCGTTAGTGACTCAGAGGCACAGCTCCAGATGTTTAAATCAAAACAGATTCCACCCATTCTGATGTATGTGAAGAGATAGCTTTCCAAAAAGCCATCTTTTGGGGAAAAGACTTGGTAGCTGAGACTTCAGTGAAAGTACGTGAAGGGCTTAAATACGGGAGAGAAGATGCCTTCTGGGATGAACAAAAGTCTATGTGGAAAAAAATTGTGTTACGTTCTTAATTGAAAAAAATTTTATTTCTTGTCCAAGTTGCAGCCTTAATGTCTTGGCGTTGGGGAAGCCAGGAAATCCCAGAACTCTTGTAAATGAAAATTGATGACACAAGTTGGCTTCTGCATCTAAGGGGCAGTGGGATAGGTCGGGCACGGGGAAGGAGTGGATCACGGGGAATCTTAAAACAGGAGAGCGATGAATATGGACGAGACAGAGACAGCACACAGACTCCTTGCATTTGCTAAATCAAGGATTTGTGGTAAGAAGTTGCGTAAGCTGCATGTTTGTACAGGCACCTGGTGACCAGGTAGCTGCCAGAGCCAGGACTGAATACCTCCGCTCCCTGCTCTGCAGTCCTTAGCGTCACTCATGGTGATACTGGTTTGGGGTTTTGCGGGGGCGGGGTTTGGTTGATTTTGGTTAGTGTGGTTTTGGTTGGGGGTTTTTTTTGTTTGTTTATTTTGGGTTTTGGGGGATTTTTGGGGTGTTTTTTGTTGTGTGGTGTTTTGTTGTTGTTTTTTTTTTTTTTTTTTTAAAATAATGAAAATACATGGAAAATTTCATTCAGGTTCCCCTTCTGCCTGCATTTGAGTAGTTTCTCTGGCCGTAAGGGAGACCCGCAGCCGTAGCTGTTCAGACCTGCCTGCCCTGGGCAGTTCTCTAGCTGGTTCCTTACTGTCATCGCTGAGCGCACGGACGTGTGTTTAAGTCAGCGTTGAGATGCTCTTCTGAAAAGCCCCTCTGCAATCCCAGCTGCGGTGGCTTGCTTTCAGCCAGGAGCAGTGATTCAGAACCAGGGTAGTGTCTGCGGTCTGCGAAGCCGCGGTCGGGTTTCTAGGAACGGGATGTCCTCCCTGTATTGATTACTGTGCATCCTCAGGGCTGCTGCAAGAAGAAAGGGGAGCGCTGAGCTGGGGCAGTGGAGGAGGACGCGTGCACGCTGTCCTGGGCATAATTGTTCTGCCAACACAAAGCAGATGGCAAAAGGTGAAAGAAAACGTTATGAAAGTTGTTGTCGGTTTTTGCAATCAGATTGAAACCATGGGGAAGCATTTGGTTCAGAGAGTGGAAACAAAAGCGGCTGCGGCTCATGTGAGAACTTTCCAAGCCAGGAATCCTTTTGTGAAAGCTCAAAACCAAACTTTTCTTTTTTGCTGTCTCTGGGCCGGCCCCAGCTTTCTGAAGCTGAGATTCATTGGTTTCGTAACAGAGCGCAGCGTGTTGGCTTGCGGTGGGCTTTTGTGTCCGGGACCGAAGAGGCGCAGCAGCATGGGTCTTGGTGAGGAACGGAGCAGAGAGGAGGGGAATATGGCCCAACCCAGAATAGTTTGACACTTTTTTCTTTTCTTCATTTTTGTACTAATTTGTATTGTTGTCATGTTGGAAGTCCCAACCGAAATCACATCTTTGCTTCGGGCAGATACAGATGTGAGGCCCTTGCTGCAGAGGCCTTGCGATTCAGAGCAGGGAGATGAGCTTAGCGTTGCCTTCCCTTTCCAGAAGAGGAGCGTGAGTGCGATCAAGAGGCGAGAGGTAACAGCAAGGAGGTGGGGAAGTGAGTTGGTGGGGCTGAAATCACCCAGGAGATCTGTGGCAGCCTCAGACCACAGTTATTTTTAGCTTCAGTCTGATTTTTATATCACGATACACAGTTGAGTGGTTCCAGTGCAAAGCAGGTTGATGTGGAAGCCAGAACGTTGAATCTAGGAATAGATGTCCTACACTTCCTCCCCCTGCCCTCCGTACCCAGCTTTATCTTGCGTTCTGTTTCTTCACACCTTTCAAGGCTAAGGAGGCTTAACTCAAGCAGGAGGAAAATGCCTTAGCATTTCTTAGCGCTTGTGTGCTCGCTCCTTAATGGAGTTGGTCTGAGCTGGAATGGATGTCTTTAATGAAAGCGAAGCTGCGGCTGGACGGATGAGGCCGGTAGCGATGGAGCAGACCCGCAAACTCCATGCGCCGGGTCAGCAGAGCAAGCCGTGCTGTCCTCTGAACTAGGAGCGCTCTGGAGAGCAGCAAGGAAAGGCAAGAGCCGATTCAGCCTCAAGTACGTGGGTGGGATTATTTCATAAGCAAAGGAGAGGCTGGCGATCCAGATCTGAATGATGCTGGTAGCTGGATTCTCAGACTTGGAGTTTAGGGGGAGCAGAAAAGGAAAAGGGCTGGCACATAGATCTCCACAGCTGTTGGCCTAAATGGGTGGAAATTGTGCAAGGCTAGCTGAGAAGGGGAGGGCTGTCCTGCGTGAGCCATGAGGGTTAACTCTTTCTGGGCTTGGTCTCTCCTTTTGCTCTGTTGGGTAGAAATCCACAGCAGCATTTTTCCCTTCTGTTAGGAAGCTGAACTGTGGGTTTGTGCATGGTTTTCTCCCTCCCTGCTTTGTGTTCCTCAGCCTTGGACTGAGCAAGCCATGTTCCATTGCCTCTGGGGCTTGGGCCTCTATTTTCCTTCCTTTAACATGGAGCTCAGCCAACCTTTTTTTTTTTCCCTAGAGGTAGCATTGCTCTTTGAATGTCTGCTCGGCTCCTGAAATATTGCTGAAGGCTCTACTTTATGGCTGATACCTGAGGTGGGAGCTTGGCAGATGTGCACGCAGCTTCTGAGTTATTGCAGATACCAGCTCTGTGAGCCGCAGACATCCTTCAGAGGACTTGGCAGGCTACCTGGTAGCTTCAGTGTAGGGCTATAATGTGAGAAGTAGTACCGTTTTCAGAGATGAGATTTCCTTGTTGATACGACACTGTAGGCATTTGTCTACAAAGTATGGAGAGGGTGATTTTAAAAAAAAGTCTGCTCTAGCTATTAAGTATCGTTTGCTTCTGATTTTTATGTGGAGTCTGTTTTCACCATTAGCCCAGCTGCTCTACACGTTGGTGTTGGAAGATAAAATATAGGTCTGCCTGCATTTGCATTATTGAATCCTCCCAGTGTAACAAAAACTCTAATGAAAGGAAACTATTCAAATCTGTAAAGAGTTATCTGGAGAAACCTCTTAGCAGTCCTTTCTCCTTGAGAAACGTACAGGATACTTATTTTGATCCTTTCTTCTTTAATTGTCCAATATAAGGCCGAGATCTACAGCATGTTGACTACTTCTAGGACGTCTTGCTGTTTGTTCAGACTCAGTGCAAACCCTCGAGGTGCTATATCGATAATTCTCCTCTCTGTCAGCGGAAAGGGGAATGGATGTGGATTGGTTTTGCTCTCAGTCAGATCGTGAAAATGTCACTGTGTGACGGTCTGCTACAGCTATCTGAAGACTGAAATATCCTCGAGGGAATGAAATGACGGCTTATTTCTTGATAGTTTGCTCACTTTTTTTTCCTTCCTTGGCAAATACAAGGAAAACAACATGATAAAAGAGTTGGATTCACTAAAACAGAGTCCCAAGTCAGAGCAGGATTTCTTTTTGTGCATATGTCAGCATCTCTGAGGGAAGAGAGATGTGTCGTGGGACCCTTGTGCTGGAGCCTGCAGCGGCTGAGGTATCGTGCTGGCTCTGACAGTGTTTTTTCAAGTCCCAAGAGCAAGCCATTCCAGTTTGCACATTATTTTTCCCTTCTGTGCAATGACCAGCAGGCACAACCCAGTCCAATCAGTTGGTGGAACAGAGAGGGAGGAACCCGCAGCCTGGAGGTAGGGAATGCAGGCACCTCGACTCCTTGACGGGGTCACGGGTACCGCATGAGGTCAGGGCACCCCAGGACCTGTTGCGGGGACCCCAGCATCCCTGGGGTGGTCAGAGCTCTGTTGGAAACAGATTCAGCAACTTGGTCCTGTTTGTCAAGTTGCTGAACTAATTACAAAAATAACTGGCAAATCGTAAGGTACCTGACAGCATTCCCAAGCTTTCCTTTTTTCAAGAGTGGTTTTGGGGTTTTTTGGGTTTTTGGGGTTTTTTTTCAGCTTTTTGACCTCTCTCTCCCCTTCTCTGACTTGGTGAGCTGGTTTCTTTCTTTGCGTGTTGCTCTGATATCATAAATCCCGGCAAGGGATTCTCAAATCCAGCCAGGGTTTTTGAATGTGAAAATACACCCGCTGGCTTGGAAAGTCTATGAACTACAGATGCTCAGAAGCTGCAGGAATACAACAGGGAAGAATTGCTGCATGTTGCCCTGTTCAGATGCTCTTTCCTCAGCATCTGTTATTGGCAGCTGTCAGAGACAGGCTGGATGTCTTTGTGCAACACAGTTCCTGCTCGGCTGGTGGAGTGTGAAGGAGGGGAAAAAAACCAACCAAACCCCAAAACAACACACACACACACATCCCCCACCCCCCCAAAAAAAAAAAAAAAAAAAAAAAAACAAACAACAAAAAAACCCAATGACGACCAAAAACACCGGCCAAAAACACCAACCAAAAAAAAAAAACAAACCCCACAAACAAACAAAAACCCAAATGTGCTTTAGTGCTAGAGGTTTAGCTGATGCTCCCTGCTGCAGGAGGGGTCTTCATGAGGAGGTTAGAGCTGGGGCCTCGGGACGCTTGGATGCGATTTCCTGCCCTCGTGGTCTTTGGAGAAGCAGTTTGCGCTCTCTGCCCTTATTTCTCAGTCTGCAAGGGGGTCTGAGCATCATCGTGTGCTCCTGTCCTTTGAGGCCTCTACCTCGGAGGCTTTCCGGATTTGTCACCACCTTCCAACTCTGCAGAGCTCTGACGGTGCGGTGGTGAGAATAGTGATGTGTTAACGATGAGTAATCGGTGCAACGTGGGAATGAGGATTCTGCTGCCTTGCAGTGCCTTAAACATCAGGCAGATGTTTAACATCTGGAATGGCACTCGGCATGATTCAAATGGGGCTGGCAACTGCTGTCGTGCACTTCCTCTCAAAACACAGGCACCTTGAAGATCATTCCCGAATGTGAAATCACACTTTCCGTCAAGCCGAGGACCAGCTGTGGCCTCCGGCCTGTCTAAATTCAAGCGAAATGGAAGTGGCCGTCCAGTGAAAACCACAGGTGGATTTTAGCACGTTGCTGATGTCAGGTCTAGTCTGGGAAAATGTTCCATTTCAGTTACTTGAATATGCAGTAGGGCTGAGACTGACGTAACGACATGCAGCAAACATACTTAGGGCTTTATATAGGGTTGGATATACCCTGCAGTCACAGATGGAAAAACTCACTTGGACTGTCTCACCCACTTTCTCAGCTGTCAATGCAAATTTCCTCCTTAGTTACTATCTTTTCCTGTGCTTTTCCAGTGCAATTTTAAGCTTTGGCTCTCTGTCATTTGGGTTAATCCTTTTAATAGGCTTTTATTAAAACTGCCTTTAGATCTTCAGCAGTCAAAACTATTTCTGAATAGATTTAAGGCTTTGATTATCTCTTGTTTCCTGGTGAAGAAACTAAGGTAAGGTAGAGGGAGCAGAGAAACAAAGTGCTGTCTCAGGCAGCACTGGTCTGTAGCTCCAGGTAAACATGCTTTCTCCATCAAGTGGAGAGCTGGAAGCATTTCCTAAACTGCACCAGGGGAAAAGTGCGTTGCAAGCTTTGGAAACCAGCCTGGGGAGGCCTTTAATGCACAGAGGCTCTGACACTTTCCTCACAGTAAGTAGTCAAAAGCTATGCAGTATTTCAGGAGAAACTGCCAAAGTCAGGAGAAAGCCTTTGTGTTGCAGATGGACTTCCCAGACTACACGAGGTGCACAAGTTTGCTCTTGCAGCAGACCCTTTGTCTGAGCAGCTTAAAGTGTCTCAGATGTAAGAAACTTGGGTATCATGTTATTTTTTTCTTCTTGAGAGCTACGAGAGTTTTCAAAACCGAAGCCTGAACTGTGAAGCCTGTATGAGTCGCACTATCCTACTGGGTAACTCACACCGCCCTGTTTTCCAGGGTTGCTGGGGGTGTCCCATGGGTCCTCCAGCTGAGTTGCTGGAGGACTGAATTCCTGAAGGTGAAAGGAGGAATCAGTGGTCTGGTTTGCTGTAAAACTAGGTGGTGAACGTAGACAATAAAAAAAACGAGGGGAGGGGTGGGGAGAGAAGAAAAGGACGGGAAAAAGCCTGAAGTGACTTGCCCAAGGTAGGGTGGGCAGAGCAGTAGCGGAGCTGTGGGTGAGGAGGAGACGCCTGCTCCTTTCCCTGCGGCTGGTTTCTGTTTGCCCGGGGTCTGTTAGTTACATCAGTGTCGGTGAAGCATCTGGAGAAAGGAGGCGCCACGTGTAATTTTCAGGACTCTGCGTGTCCCGCTGTGATCTCCCCGACTTCAGTACCTGTGTGTGCCGCTGATCGGTAAGCAGAGGCCTGTGTCTCTTTAAAGCTCTGGGCATTTTTCTTTTCCAAGTGGTTGAATTTGAGCAAGGGGAGGGGAGGATTCCTCAGTTCTGATGTAACTGTTAGCAGAACCACGTAGTTTTATACATTTTTGACAAGAAAAATCTCCTGGAAGCAAGTTATAAAATTTTCAGTAGCTCTTTTGTAATCGCTTGCCACAGCGGATATTTTCCAGTCAGCCTTTGCTTTGGGCTCAGGTCCCTGCAAGGTTTGTTTGCGCAGTGTCCTCACGTAGGCTCCAAATGTGAAATCCATTCAACCTTCGTGACTCATTTGTGTCCCAAGTAACGCTTCAGCCGGAGGAGGAACCCAGCTTGGGGAAGCAGTGAAATACCGGTGTCAGCACATCGGGATCCCAGCTTTCGCAGTGCCTGCCCAGCCCCGGGGGGAAGGGAGGGATGCCCAGTCGCTTGGGGAGGATCCCAGTGCCCTTCCCTGCCAGGGCTCCCACTCCCCTGCACCCTGGCAGCACGAAGGTGGCCCTGGCAAAGCTGAGCTCCGTTCGCTTCCAAAGTAGCTGAGACTCAGCTAAGGTCACTGCGCCTCTGAAACAAGCGCTTCAATGAACTGAAGTAACAAAGGAGATGCGTTGCATAGCCATTCGTAAAATAACGCCTTTTTAATGAGAAGCAGCATCCCCTTTCTCAGGAGGGATTTGCACAAGGTGGAAGGGTCTGTTTGCTTCCCTGTTGTATCTTTTCCTAAACAGCTCTTCCTGCCTCCCTCTTGTTCCTCTGTAACCCTGAACAGAACTCGGTTTGGTTCCCCACCTCGAAGCTACACAACCAGGTTCCTTGCAAGCCAGCGTCATGCCCGTTTCTTTTACGCTTACAGAACATGAACATCCAGGTGGAGGACATAAGGATCCGTGCCATCCTCGCCACCTACCGCAAGCGGGTGCCTGTCACGGAGGGTTACGTGGAGGTGAAAGACGAAGGGACCTGGAAGCAGATCTGCGACAAGCACTGGACCATGAAAAATTCCCGAGTTGTCTGTGGCATGTTTGGATTTCCGAGTGAGAGGAAATACAACACCAACGTCTACAAGTAAGAGCAGAGCTTTGTATGAGACACAAGCATGTGCTTTTGAACACTTGGGGCCTTGTTCAAAAATGCAAATTGTCGACTGACACTGGAGGCCTTGAGGTAGAAAAACATCCAACTGCTTCATTCCTTCAGATCAGATTTTCTTTCTGTGTAAATATTTGAAATGTCAAGCATTTCCTTGTGCAGACAGGGGAAATTGTTTGATCCTCACCATTCTGGCTGGAGACCTAGTGCAGTATCACTTCAGTATTTTATAGGTCCTATAGTAGGCAGTGTGGACAGTCAGCCCAAGAAATCTTTTCTTGTTTCCAGTTTATAGGATACTCATTTCCTTCACCAGTGATCGGTTTAGGTTCTGTGTTGCGTGCAGGGGATGGATGGATGTGAACAAACTGATCACCTTCTCCCAGTAAACCCATCAGCTGCAAGAAAATCTGAGTGCTTGCCCCGTCCCTTTGCAGAAAGCCAGCTGTAGGATCAGGTCTGGTATGTGCTGAAAGCTCCAACCCAGTAATCTTGGAATAAAATGGGCCTTTGTTGTGCTTCATTGCCCAGGTTACTCCTTCCGCTACTGCATGCGATTCCTGGTCTCACACCTCTCGTGACATGTTTACCTGCGTTTACCAACTGCTCTGACTCTCGCAGAGCTTCACCGACCACAGTTCACGCGTGTCCAGCTGCCAAGTCGCCCACAAAGGAGCAGTCTGCCCAGGGGAATATTTCCCAGTAAATCTCCCGCTGTTGGTAACCCCAGCTCAGCTCCTTTGGCAGTGGCAATTCCCCAGGGTCCCGGGCTGGAGGAGCTGCCAGCCGCCTCCAGCTGTGTGACTTGCTCTGTCCGTCAAAGCCTGCTCTGAGCAGAGCTGAGTGCCGAGCTAAAAGTGTCAGTAGTGCATCCGTGCTGCTTCTCCCAACGTTGCTTCTGCCCGGGCATCTCAGGTGGTGCTCGTAGAAGGATGGAGTTTGGGGTAACTCACCTTTTTAACTCAACTTTGGGGAGCTTTCGGTGCTGCTTTTTCTTCCTATAATTTTAGATTGCTTTAAAATGAGGGAGGAAAATAGTGATCCGTAGGGAGAATGATGTGTATTTCAGAGCTGCAGGGTCATCGGTTCAGGCTGCGTTTCCTCTTTCTTGAAAGCCAGGGGCTCTGGTCTTTTTTGTTGTCGTTGCTTCAGCTTGCATTTTGTCACCGGCCTTCATCACAGACATGGTTCTTCCTGCACTGTTCCCTAGAAACAACATCCTAAAGCAGATGCAAAATAGTTTAAGTGAAATTCTGTCTCGTTTCTTTCCTACACTGTGACCTATGGAGGGGGAAAGTGTCAGCTGGTTAGGGGGAGAACTGGCTTCTCCAGGCAGGAGTTGCGGTTTTCCTGCCTGCTCCTTTTGGCCTCTGCAATTGCTGTTTCTGAAAGCTCCCTCTGGAACTGGCTGGCCACGTTTCATTTCTTCATTAGCAAAATTGTGATCAATGGAAGAGGTCCTTGGGTTGGAATAGCATAAAGCCACATAGCAGCACAAAGAATATAAAATAAATAACCCAAGTGGAGTTCTGTTTTCAGGCTTCCCAGGGAGATGAGCGGTGAATTAATAATAGCTACCGGGCTGTCTCGTGTTTTGCCCTGGACAGCGGTTAGAGGAGCCTTTGCTCCCACCAGTGCAGCATGTCTCCCTCCAACTCAGCTCTGAGATTCCCATCCCCTACATCAGAGAAGGAGGGCAGAATAAATTACCTCTAGTAAGACAAAGTAGATTTTTCCTGCTTCTCAGTTGTGGTGTTTCCAAGAAAAGCATTAACTTCAGCAGCTGGAGCCATCTGCCTTGAATAAAAAGGTGCTTGGTAATTGTCTTGTCTCTTGCAATAGTGCACGTAGAGATGGAAAAACTGAGGCACAGTTGTTCAGCATGATATTCAGCAACGTTGAAAATCCCATTCACCCGAGCTGGGGTTATGAACACGCAGTGCTTACAAATGCCAGGCTTGAAGATCTCGGCTACCGAGCCAGACAGATCATAGCCTCGGTGCTCTAATACCGCTCTCACCTCTGCTCATTTTCGGCAAGCAGTAACGGCTTGCTGGACTCCTGCACCCCAGAAAGATATTTTGGAAAATATCCTGAATTGAACCTGATTCCCAGGTTGGAAGAAGATGGGATGTTGTTTTATTGGAGGGAAGAGACTTGTAAATTTTTGTCAGCTAGACGTGGTTAGCGTAGTTCAAAAAGCTGTGTTCGTTCTTGGGGCATTTGCCTTTGCGCGTTGTGTTACTGGCAGCTGCATCACGTACAGCTAGCAGTGCTGGTAACCTCACTGGTGAGGGAAACCTCCCAGTTCCGGGCTGGGAGCTTCACAAGTGATCTTTGCTTCACGATTGAGGTACCGGAATGACAACCACTCTAACTTGCTCACCTGGGCCACGAGAGCACGGCGCTCTGCCTTGTCCCACACGCCGTCTGCTCGCATCCCCTCTTGGGGAGGGAAGAGTTCACCTCTGGCGGGTCGCTTGAACAAAGCCCTCTCTCCGTGTGAGCGTGAAGCCTCAGAAATGGTCTTCACATTTCTTGGGCTTTGCTCTCTCTAACTTGGAAATGCTGTTCTCCCAAGAGCGGATCCTTTCCTGCTCCGCAACTGGGAAACGGGCTGGAATCGGGTTTCTGCTGGCGGGGGCTGCGAGTGCCCCCTTCCCACATCCCTGCCTGTCCCACTCCCCACAAGCTACGGCTTTGCATGCTGAGCTAGCTGATACTCTGATCTGCTTCTGCACAACGGTGGGAGGTGAAATGATTTGCAGATGGATCTTGCTTGAAAGAAAACAACTTAGTTCATTGTTGTCCCGGTGCCAGGGTTTTATTCCTGGATGTAACTTAGACTCTGCAGTTGACAGCACGATTTATGTTAGGAAACAAAACAAATCTCAATGTTGTTTCCATGTTCTTGTTCATTCTTCAAAGTGATTTTATAGAGGCACCACTTGTTACCTCCTCCTCCCAATTCCTGCTCTGGTTGAGAAAGCAGAGTAGAATTAAATGTGTTTTGCTGATGGGGAGAGAAGCAGTTTGTGACCACAGATGCCGAAGGCAGAGAGACAGACCTGATGCCTCTCGAGGCCTTACAGCTTTGTGATTTGTCACAGAATCGGACAGAGTTGCTCAGCAGTTCCAGAATACTTTGTTCAGTGTCAGTCCAAACAGCATCTCCCAGTTTAGCCAGTCTGCTCATAGCATTATAAATCTGGTCAGACGGTGTAGGGCAGTTAATCACTTAGATGCTTGCAGTAGAAATCCTCATGGTTTGGAGTCTCCCTAGTGAAGTCGGGATCTTAAGGGCTTTGGCAGAAGGTCTGGCTTCTCTTCTGCCTCCCTGAGGCTGAAGGCAGCAAATTTGTTAACTTCAGTAGATGCTTGAAGAATTTCTCAAGGGCAGAAAGTTTATGCTCACACCCCTGAAGAGGAGTTCACCAGCTTCTCTTCAGTGTGTTTTGGGTGAATTTTCCTGCTGTGCATGTGCATAATATGATTTGCTTCTGCTCCCCGAGTCCTCTCGGATGCATTCTTACATCGCAAGGTTCCTTTAGCTAGACTCTCAGCCACTTCCCACAGCCCTTGGGCTTAACCTGTGTCTTTAAGCTTATGCGATGAAGGTCCATCTCTCCTCACCAGTAGAAATGGTTTGGACTCCAGCTTGACCTAGAATTGGCTAAACCCTCACAGCATGGCTGTTCACACCTCTGGTCTGAGGCTCTTGGCTTATACCAAGGCCACTGGGAGGCGGGTTGCACCCTTTCTGTATTAAAAAGTAAAAAACAAGAATGCCCTGAGTTTCTATCTGTAAAGATTATCTGTATTCTACTTTTTTTTTTTTTAGAAAAAATATATTTGGTCTGGGGAAATGAGGTGGGGCTTTCTCTGGTAATTTCTTCCCAGCCTACCAAGGGCTGTTAACACCAACCAGATGTTAATGCCTCATGAAATTTCCAGGATGAGGTCATTGTTTGCTATTATAAGGCATCCCCATAATTACTAAGACAGGCTGTGTTTCTTATCTGCTTTGGAGTTTGTGGAGCTCTCTGCACATGCCTGTGTGAAAATACTCCTTCAGGTCCTGACTTCCACACTGAGTGCAGAGACTCGAAAGGGTGGTGGAGCGGAGCTGGCCCGCGCTAGGAGAGCATGGAGTAGCGTCACTGAGCGAGGCGCCTCCAGATACTTCCCAGTGTGTAGCATCTGCCTGGATCTGCCCCGTTGCTCTGCAGACCAAGGGAACCGGTAGTGTTCAAGTGGGACCTCGGTGCTGAGCTCCAGCAGCCCAAGGGCAGAGGCTTTCATGGCTTTTTGGTAGACGTGTGGTATCCTGGGTGGTTTAATTAAGAGGAAGAAAAGTCTTCAAGGTCTGGTCCAAACTGAACCAGATATTCTAGCTGAGAAGTGGCTGGCACTTTCTGCCTGCATCCTCCCTGTTTGGACTTTTTTATTTTTTTAAAACTTTTATTCCCCCTTCCTATTTCCCGTTCGCTTTCTGTTGGCTCAGGGTCCCCGACAGCTCTGCTTTGACAGACTTGGAGTTTGACAGCCAACGTTTTACCCACATGACAGGCAGGTTGCCGTGGGATAGATCTCAGCCCTGCCCCATCCTCCGTCCTTTCCAGCAGAGCATTTACTCCCCATTCACGTGATGCAATTGCATCTCTATCCCCAGCCCGGATGTGTTTGGCCCTAACCTCAACCCAGAGAAATTTGGTTCCAGGACGGATTAGTCGGTGGCCGCGAGCCATATGAGCCTAGACGACTGCTGAACTTGTCGGCAAAGCTTAGCAAGTGAAAGGGGAGAAGGTAGTCCTCTCGGGCATCTGAGACGGTGCGAATTAGCCCACACAGGACCACCAAAGGGCAGCGGCTGAGAAGACCTTGCCCTGTCCAGTTTCCTTCCCAACCAACCACCTATAAAACACTCTGTCCCGTTACCAGATCCTCTTCAGGCTCTGTGCTGCAGGGACATCAGTCAGAATCGGAGCTCTTTCTCCCAGCAGTTCCACCTCGCTGTGCCGTTTATCACAGACAGCCCTGGGATCGCCAGGGCTGCGTGGCAGCTCGTGCTGGAACGAGGAGCAGCACAGGGATCTCGCCTTTAAAGCCACGTCAAGGTCACAGCAGGGCGTTGGCTCCTCGCACTTTTTTTTTTTTTTTTTTGTAACTTCTAACTTCTCCCTTTTGGTAATGACCTGACCCATATTTCTGTTTCATTGACTATTTTAGCTCTGATACAGTTGTCCGACAGCCTTGCGATGCAGTTTGGATGAAGCTGGATTACTTTTTCTCACTTATCATGTACGTCCCTTCCTCCTCAGGAGTCCCTGGAGCACCTCCAGGCAAGGGCTCCAGCTCAGGAACGAGAAGCAGAAACTGCTGCCAATCTCCTCTGCTGTGAACGTGTCATCAAGGGAGTTGCTCTTGCTCTCGGAAATTGCTTTCAGGCTCGCAGTTGTTAACGCTGCAGCTTTGAGAGAAGCCGGAGAGCTGTGTTTTTTTCCCAGTCTGCCGTCTTCTCTCACAGCTGAGAGGGGAAGACCAGCAAAGAGAACAGCTCATTTGCGGGAGAGGTCTTTTGGGGGCCTCTCCGGTCCGAACTCGCCAGCGTTATTTGCACAGGCCCTGTTTGTACGCTGCCTTTTGAATTAACTGCTCTCTGACCCCTACATAATGTAGGGATCTCTTATGGGTGTCTCCTTCGAGTGCGCAATTGTTGCTCCCGCTGCA
Organism: Podiceps cristatus; assembly: GCA_000699545.1. Taxonomy (NCBI): domain Eukaryota; kingdom Metazoa; phylum Chordata; class Aves; order Podicipediformes; family Podicipedidae; genus Podiceps; species Podiceps cristatus. Next base: position 29,121 of record KL271468.1, on the reverse strand, counting down.
CCGTTGATTCATACTCTGGTCTTCAGCCTAAGCAGGTGACCTGTTTACTCCCAAGTGACACCTTGGTGTGTATGAATGGATCGGCCTTCAAGTAATGCTGTTCAATCCTCATTTTATTTCAAGGGTTCTTTTTCCCAAATGTAGCTACATCAGTGCACTTTTTTATGGATTCCTAGCTTCTTATGTTCCTGTTCCCTTTTATTCCTTTAAGGATGTTCGCCAGCAGAAGGAAGCAGCATTACTGGGCTTACTCAATGGACTGCAGTGGGAACGAGGCTCATATCTCCAGCTGCAAACTGGGCAATCACCTCAATGCGGGTGCGGAGAAGAACACGACCTGTGAGAACGGGATGCCTGCAGTCGTCAGCTGTGTCCCCGGACGCGCCTTTGCCCCCAGCAGCCACAGTGGCTTTCGAAAAGCCTTCAGACAGGAGGTGAGCGGGGAGTGAACGCAACCTGTCAAGTAGGAAAAGCCTGGGGGTGTAACTATTCAGTTATCAGCCGTGGGGCTTGAACACGTGTATGGCCCGTAGCCACAAACCAGCCTGTTGTGCAAATGTCCCCTCTCTGTGCTCCTTTCTCACTGCAAGCCCAGCTGAGTTTCTGTCCTCAGGAGAACGTGGGACCTTGCCTCCGTCTGCAGGCTCGGGAGGGTGGGAGGCTGGCTCCCCGCCGCAGCTGGCACGGCTGCGAGCAAGTAGTAAGAAAATACATCTGTCACGTTTTGGTTTGAGCTGTTCTGTTCAAGCCAATTGAACGCGTGCCCAGTTGCTGCTGGGCTTTGCTGTTTCGCAGTCTCTTAAATACTGCCGGGTTGTTTCTCCTGTAGAGGTACAAGGGAAATAAGCTGGCGTTTCCGCTGCCTCTGCGTCTCCTGCGAAGAAATGCCCTGAGAGACTGGGAAAACGTGGCCTACAGGAAAGGTTGAAAAAGCTGTGTTTAGTCTAGCAAGGAGAGGGCTGAGTGTAGCGTAAAAGTTCTAAGATACGCAAAAGGCTGTTATAAAAGGACCCTGGAGTCAGTTGTTCTCAGTGTCAGTGGGGTGGCTGCATATGAAAGAGCAGCTTCACGTGCAGCAAACGTGGTTTAGGTTGATGCTAAGGGAAATTTTCCAGGGCATTTTTGCAGGGTGTATTAGGGGCTCTGGATCTTGCCCATAGCCTTTGGCTGTAGCCCATGTCCCCGACCCCTATACCTCTGTGACTTTAGGAGCGGGCTTACCCTTGGCACCTGAGAAGACCCCACACAACACCTCCAGGCACTGCTGGGATAGTGGGAATAGTGCCGTCCTGTCCCTGGTTTGCTTGCCTGGAGCCCCGGGAACTTCTCTGCACAAGAGCTTGCAGGATCTAGGCCTCAAAGGTGAAAGGTCTTGTAAATCATTACCGATCTTCTGAGCCACGCTCCCTGCCAAGTAATTCCTTAAGCCTTTGTGTAGGCTTTGGATGTCCTTTGGGTGACCCCAGCCTGGAGAACTGTATATGCTTCCAGTTTTAAAAGTTTTAAGGCTTTTTTGGTCCTGGACCGCACAAATTGCGTGGTGGTCCCATACCGAAGACTCGTCTCCCACCGCAACGGCACCTCTCTCGGGCGCAGCAGCCGCTGGCAGGTCTCGGTGCTGGGGGAAGCTGTAAGTGACGTATAGCTGGTGACGAGTTGAAGTATAAGAATAGAAATTAATGGAACTGGACCTGCCACTCAGCTGCGTATTTCTGTCTGCGATCTGCCAGATCACTTATTCTACTAGTTGTAAGTGCAGCAGAGAGATCGGTTTGAGTTCCACGTTGGTCTCCTCGGTTAACCCCGGACCCCCGTCTGGAGATCTGTACAGCAGCTGAATCCGCCCAGGGGCTGAGCCGCGGGCAGCAAGCGAGGAGAGCAGCGTGCCGGCTGCCTCGGGGCGATTCCCAGCTCCTTTTGTGATGAGGACAGCTTTTTTATTGGCACAGCTCTAGCTAGAATGGCCCACTCTTCACAGAAGCTGAATGTTGAAAATATTTCCAAGTTAATTCTTAACGTGGAACGTCAGTTTCTGCCATTGTTTTTAGTAGCTCTTTAATCTTTACTTATTTATTTCTGCCCTCCCTTGGCAAGTGATGGCTTGGAAGTACTCTTTAGCAAATGAAGACTTTATGCGTGACTCCCGGAAGGACGATTTAATTACGGCCACCTCAATGAACGTAAAGCTATTGCAATATAGGTGAATTTTTAAAAGTCAAGGCAGGGTTTTTAACGAGAATTTCTGGACAGTATCAAGTGTGACTACCTAGGTCTAGGACAGTTGCCATCATGGGGGCCCAACTGGTTTTCTCTTTGATCCTGTCACTGAGGGGAGGGGTTGGAGGATCTTATGAGTGAACAGCTGGTTCCAAGCTGATGTCGACAGCAAGGATTTGATTTTTATGACCATAAGCCCTCTTTGGGAGCTGAGTACTGCTAGGAAAAGGGGCAGGATCCACCCGCCAAACTGGCACAAAAGCCTTTCTGCCAATGGGCTGGCCAACCTGGTGAGGAGGACTTCACCCTAGGAAAAAAGGGGGAGGAAGAGGTAAGGAATATGATTTCTAAGTAACAGCGATACATTTATTTCATGGTCTTGTGAATTCTGCTGGATCTACATATTTGGCTGACTTTCAAAACAATTGCAGTTATTTCTAAGAATTCAGAGAGGACAGTTGAAATTCAGGGGAAAAAAGGTAATGTTTATTTCAAATGGAAGAGGAGAGGAGAAAGGAGAGGAAAAAAAATCAATTGTCATAGTTTCAATTTCCAGACAAATACTCTATTTTTAAATTATCATTCAGGGCAAAAGTAGCATCCAATATGGATTTTACAGAACTAAACTGTGTCAAACATTCAAATTATTTTTTTATGATACAGTAAGAATTAAGTCTTTTTACAAATGTAAGGAATAATTGCTATGATGAAAATTCTTCAGAAAACACTAAATAAGAATTAATAATGTCATTAAAAAAAAAAGGGCAGCTGTAGAGAAAGGATGTTTCGTTCCTGGGCAGTGGTAACACCACTTCTGTCTGTCTTTTCCAGCAACCACTGGTGAGGTTGAAAGGGGGAGCCAACACTGGCGAAGGACGAGTTGAAGTGCTGAAAAACGGGGAGTGGGGAACAGTTTGCGATGATAACTGGAACCTGGTGTCAGCCAGCGTGGTGTGCCGAGAGCTGGGCTTCGGGAGCGCCAAGGAAGCAATAACGGGCGCAAGACTCGGGCAAGGTAAGAGCGAAGAGAGCTCCGGGGACCGTTCGTGCCTTGTCCACCTCCGAGAACCCTTTCATGATTCAGGGCAGAGCGTACTTTTACTGGGATGTTTGTTTTGGGGACCAGGAATTTATTCTCTACCCTTAATGAGTTGCTTGAGGCTGAACTGGAATATGTGACTTAGATATTCAGGATTCCTTGAAAGAAGTCTGGTGATGATGAGTTTAACCTTTCCCTCAGACAGCTGTTCCAGTAATTACTTCTTCGTTATCACATCCTTTGCTCTCAAATTCTCGTTTTGAGTTCTCCAGATCCACATCACGGTGTAATGCATTACTAGAAGGTTCCTGGCAAAAATGGGTCCTGGATCTAGACTTCAAACACTCTCCAGTTTAAGACCAGAACATTAATTTAGCCCATTATAAATAGAAGGGCATTTGAGCAATTCAGAGCCAGGTTTGGGTTTGGATTTCCTGTATTTGGGAGTTGGTTTAAATCCCAAACTGTGGTAAGTGGCAAGTTAAAGCCTAACATCTGCCCTCTCAAACCACCTTCTGCTTCAAATGCCTTCCTCCCACAGTGTAAACCCTAAAGAAAATGACACCAACCAAACCCTTTATTGTGAGACTAAATGAATGGGTGAAATTTCTTCAGCCCAGCATGGCTTGGAGAAGAGGAGGGAAAGTAACAACACGTGTAAAGCACGGTGGTGGTGTCCGCAGTCTGGAAAGCTTTAAAATGTGACCTGTCTGTTGGATTTGCCAAAAAAATCTTGCAGTGGGATGCAGGGAGCTGCTGATGTGTTTAGCTGCATCTAGGAAACAGCGTGATCATCATGGGGGGGAAGCAGCTGCCACGTGAGGGAGGAGAACATGCCGTTCCCTGCCATCTCCCGCAGACTGGAAACTCTTAGCAGCGGCTGCTGATTCCCACACGTTTTCGTTTCTTTTGATGTTAAACGCTGGCAATCAATCAGTGCGCCCTGTTGAAACTGTCCTCTGGGATGGCAAGCGCTTGGTAACTCCGTTTAGCAGCCGGATCATCACATAGTGGTAGGAAAAGGAGCTCTTTTGGCCCAAACTCGCCTCCATCCTCCCGTTGCACAGGGGAGTCTCGCAGCTGTTAAGCTCCGTGTATGTGTTTACACTTTGTTTTGTTACAGCTGCATCTCGGTAAATTTGTGCATTCAAACACTAATTTGAAGGACCACGCTCGTTGCTATGTTGGAGATTTAATTTCACAGGGTAAAACACACAAAGATGGACTACGTGTTAAATCAGTGCGCCGTGTCTAGAAGTCCCAGCTAAGACAAAGTGACCGGTGGGGGATGAGCGCCTACCACAAAGAGTTCAGGGTATGGAAAGGATGATTTATTCCCCCTGTTATAAATTGGCAGCTGAGACTCAGATTAAACAATTTACCCTTATTCCCACAAGAGTGCGTTTAAAGGAAGACGCCGAGCACGGATCTCCTGAATGCGTCGTCCACTGCAATGTCCTTGGAGGAGGAACAGGAAAAAACTTCAAGCAGTAGATGAACACATATATTGGATATACAGTCCTAATCCTATTGTTCTGTTAAAGGGAATGGCATGGGAGGAAATACAATTTTTATCACCGTATTTCAGCACACACATCAATGCAGTTTGGCTACGTTTCAGTGCCCGGGGCAGCTGTGCTAACTACCTCCATGTGCCATAAAAGAATTTCCCCGAGAAGAGCAAATGTGCCAGGGTTACGTGGATCAGCGCTGCGGCCCTGTCCTCTTGCTTTGTCATTTCATTGATGGGATTTTTTCAGGCTGTTTCAGTGGAGAATGTCGGACTGGATCCATCCTGCGTTCTTGGGGCATCACCCTCCGGTTCTGGTCAGCATCAGGGCGTTCCTCCCACTCAAACTGTTCAGCAGCTTGTACAATGGCTAGGTCAGTGTCACCGTTTCCAGACGTAGACCACAAACAGGATTTTAATAAGACAGAAGTAAAAAGGCTAGATACGCTTTCCCCAGCAGCCTCGGCCTAGGAGTCTGCTCCTGCGTTGTATAGATCTTGAGATGGGTGGGTGCAGGGCTGGCTGAAATGCTGAGGTGCCAAAGGTGGCCAGAGCCAAATTAATTCTGAATGTTTTGAACCCAATACATTTACATCGCTGCTGCTGTTGTTCTCGCTGCTGTTGTCAGAAGGCGGCTCCAGGGTCCATCCTGACTCATTCCACCACACAATCATAGAAATATGCTAGAGAGCATTTTTTTTTTCTTTTTTCCTGTTTTCCTTGTGCCTCAGCAGAAATCTGAGGAATCATAGAATCATAGAATTGCCAAGGTTGGAAAAGACCTTAAGATCATCGAGTCCAACCGTTAACCCATCACTGCCAAGTCCATCTATACCGTGCCCTCAAGCACTGCATCTCTCTGTTCTTTAAATGCCTTTAGGGATGGAGACTCAACCCCTTCCCTGGGCAGCCTGT
>KL271468.1:2912-20233 GCA_000699545.1 Podiceps cristatus | reverse complement strand
GTGGTGGCGGGCGGGGGGCCTGGGCTTCCCCCAGCCATGCCTTCCAGGTGAGTCCCCGTGCCCTCCTGTGCATGTGGTGACACATGTGTGGTTGAGTAGGGGCTACTGGAGGAGGAGGAAGGCTTATTTAAAAAAAAAATAAAAAAATAAATAAAAAATTCCCCCCCAAAACCAGAAAAACCAAAACCCACTAACCAACCAAAAAAAACCCCACAAAACCAAACCACAAACCATAGTATTCAGCTTCAAGGCATTAGCTGGAGAGATCCTGAAGGTTAAACCTCATGATACAACAGCCATTGGGGGAAAATTTGGAGCAGAAAGAGCTGTTGCAGCTCAGAGCTCAGATTTCCTGGGAAGCCTGATTCCCTTAGCCCTGCTCGGGCTGGTGGTTACACGCAGTTTCTTGTCCCTCCCGGAGTCAGTGGGAGTTGAACTCCTCAGGCTGACTCAAATGTGGAAGCCAAATTTAACCTGGTGTCAAATCACTTGAAAACAATCTGATTTTGTGCCTGTAGGCAGTTCTCGGCGCGGTGTGTACGCTACCGTGCAGTGGAGCTGTATGCCGACTCCCCGAGTTGTTTGTATTTCTTGCTCCTCTAATGACAAACGCCCTAAACCCTCCCTGCTTGCACACGACTAAGCATGGCACTTAATAAAGGGATAAAAGCTACCAGCTAACAAGCTTGGGGTAACCACAAAGGAATCAAGTGTTCTTCCCCAGCGAAGCGCTCTGGCGCGGTGAATGGCAGCCTGCTGTGCCGGCTGGAGGAAAGCAGGCAGCAACTGTAGGAGCTGGAAGGAGCGAGGGCAACAGCTTCCCAACAGTTCCCAGATGGATAAATGGCATGAGGTGTAAGTAGCTGGTGTTGGCCGATAACCCCGATGCAAGATATTCTGCTGTGCTGATCCATCCCTCAAGGATCACAAGGTGAAAGAGGGGCAGGCAGATCTAGGTCTAATGATAGATTTTGAAAGGAAATATATAATCTCTGGGCCATTATTGCAGTTCCCAGACAGCAGGCAAAATGGGGATTTGGGCTCCTAAAATAAGCTGGTTTCTCCCCAGGACAAAGTAATCCCCTGCCAGAGCTTGCTGTGCTCTGGAAATGCAGCCCTTTTGAGGCATTTCAGAGAATCGACAATTGCCAGCAGCTTTGGGGAAACTTAGGCTCAAATGGCCACTGAATAAATAAACTTCATGTGTGTTTATATAATTGGAAACCCGCACACAGAAAATGGCCTTAGATCAGTTCTGGAAAGCAAACTATTTCCCCCCAACAGTTTTTGGAAATCAAAAACTTGGGTGAACAAATAAAATGTGGTTGCGGAGAGCGAAGGCTGTCCCCATTCTCCAAGCCCGGGGTCCGGTCGGCTCTGCTGTATTTTTGTGCCGCGTCTGGCCTGCTCAGCGTTCAGATGCAGCCGGCTCTGCTGGGCTGCAGCGATAAACCCAGTGAGAATTAACATTTCTGCCCATACCTGCTGGTTTTGTGCTGGGAGGAACAGTAAGGCCCTGAAATGACTGGTAGCCTCAGCGTCCTCGGGGCTGGCTGTTGCCTGTGAGAAAGCAGGAGAGGTTGTAGGCAGAAGCGGACAGTTAAAACTCCGCCTGGAGAGCACCGTCCTGCAGTGAGTTTGTCTTCAAGGAGTGACTGAGCCAAGGTGCAGGAGGACGTGCTGGGCAGATTCCAACCGATTTGGGGTGCATCAAGCACCGCATCGCTGGTCGGTCGAGGGAGGGGATTGTCCCGCTCTGCTCCGCACTGGTGCGGTCCCACCTTGAGCACTGTGGGCGGTTTTGGGTGCCCCAGTGTAAAAAGGATATAAAGCTACTGGAGAGTGTCCAGAGGAGGGTCATGAGGTTGGTGAAGGGTTTGGAGGGGAAGCCCTATGAGGAGCAGCTGAAGTCACTTGGTCTGTTCAGCCTAGAGAAGAGGAGACGCAGGAGTGACCTCATCACAGGCATCAGCTTCCTCACAGGGGGAGGAGGAAGAGCAGGCGCTGGTCTCTTCTCTGGCAACCAGTGATAGGACCGGGGGGAATGGCAGGGAGAAGGCCCAGGGGGAGGTTTAGGAGGGGATCTAAGAGGGTCTTCACTCCGAGGGTGGTGGAGTGCTGGAACAGGCTCCCCAGGGAAGCAGTCCCGGCGCAAAGCCTGACAGAACCATTTGGACAAGGCCCTCAGACACGTGGTGTGAATCTGGGGGTTCTGCTCTGCAGGGAGAGGAGTTGGACTCGATGGTCCTTGTGGGTCCCTTCTGGCTCAGGACATGCTGAGATTCTATTCAGCTGTTATCCATGGCCAGAGGGGAGATCTGCCGGTCCCGGAGGGACACGCTGGGGTTGGACACTCGGAGGTAGAAGGCTGGAGCTGCCCGTGCGCCGTTGTAGCAATCCCCCCGTGCAAGCTGGTTCCTCCAGCTGATTTGCCCACATAGCTGCCAGGCAGAGCACAAGAGCTGAGGGTAGCCACGTACCTTGAACACTGGCCTTTCCAACTGCCTGGTTCTGTTGACATAGCCCTGAGAGTCCAGCAAGAAACAAGACATTTTTTCCTTTAGCTGAGACTGCTGGTATTTAGAACAGAAAAGGCCCTTATGCGTATCCGGGCTGCACCAGCTACGTGAGCATAAAGCTACACTGTGTAGAACAGGGCAGCCCTGTGTGTGTGTGCAAAGAGTGCTGCTAACAGGGTTAACAAACAGCCTGTTGCAATGGTACAGACGGGTTTTCTTTTCCTGGAAACGTACTCCCAGTTTTGACACTAACAGATCTGATATTTTTTTTCCCCTCCTCTTTTTTCTTCCCTCCCTTTCTCCCAAGTTTTGCAGTTGCAGCTTCATCAGGGTTTAGTGTGCTTAGTTTTGTGAGTGATGTTATGTTGTGAGTAAACTTGCTGTCGTTCCCCCAAGTTTTGTAAAACCGGGTGATGAAGATGAGTAGTGGGAAGGGTTTGAACATCTGTCAATCCCCCAATCTCCCTCTTAGAACCAAGAGATGCAGACCCTGGGTTAGCAGACCCTGGTATTCCTCATGTTTCCATTGGCATTTCCAGCATGGCTTTTGATCCTGCCTCCCCTCCTTGTGCAAGCAGGCACTCTGGCATTGCTTGTGGCCCTCCCAAGTGCACAGATGTCACAAGACAGATGTGGTTTAATTGCTGGGCATCTCTCCCAAAGGCACAGCCTAGATGACTTAAAACCGCTCGAGGATGAATCCGTCAGCTGGGTGGGCAGAGGAGAGTCAAAAAGTGAGTTTACAGCTGGATTAAAAACAAGCAGAAATTTAAACCAGCTCGGAAACAAGGAGAGAGATTTGCTTAACACTGGTCAGATGTCCAGGGCAGGGAACACGGTCAGCCTGGGTTTTAGTCCCAGTCCCAGTGTTTAAACAGACTTGGGCTCGTTCCCGAGTCGCTCTGCTCCAGCATCCTTTGGCCACGTCTGTCTCCTCGTATTGATCTTCCCTGGAGGGAGAATGCAAGTTACAGGGGGATGAGTGTTCCTCCAGAAGTCCTCTAAACGCTGAAGAGTGTGTGAAATGCCATTTTCTGCCCTTCTGCCCAGGAAACTTGGTACTGGCACGGAGACATCAGCGCGGACAACGTAGTCATGAGCGGTGTCAAGTGTTCGGGGACAGAGATGTCCCTGGCCCACTGTCGTCACGATGGAGCCGATGTCTCCTGTCCCAGGGGAGGTGGTCGTTTTGGTGCTGGCGTGTCCTGCTCGGAGAGTGAGTAATTCGGGGTTTATTTTATTTTGGTAAATATTTTATTTTGGTAAAAGCGTTTGCCCCGAGATACGCAGGAGAAATGGGGTGGCCCGTGCTATGCCTTAGATATGTCAAAACAGTGGCAAATTGCTGCTGACGGGGCTGAGAAATACAGTGCAAGGAAGGGGCTGGCTTCCATCTCAGGCAGACACTTGTAGGGGGTTTTTAGTAGCCCGTCAGTTAATTTTGAACCTTCCCTCCCTCCTGCCAGCTGCCCCTGACCTGGTGCTCAACGCCGAGCTGGTAGAGCAGACGGCCTACCTGGAGGACCGCCCCATGTTCATGCTGCAGTGCGCGCTGGAGGAGAACTGCCTGGCCAGCTCGGCCGTCAACACCTCCATCACCTCTGGGTACCGGCGCCTGCTGCGCTTCTCCTCCCAGATCCACAACAACGGGCAGTCCGACTTCCGCCCCAAGAACGGCCGCCACGCCTGGGTCTGGCACGACTGTCACCGGTGGGTGCCGCGAAGGCGGTTTTGTACCGTCGGTGCCTCCCTCCGTCCCTTTCTGCTGCCCAGGGGGTACCATTTTGCTGTGGGAGTACAGGGCTGAAACGCTGGAGCCCCGGCTGCGGAGCTGTGACGTGTGTTTGGGCAGCTGTGACCCTCTGACAGCAGGGAAACCGGCTTATTACAGTAGGAGTTAAATGGAATATGAACGAGGCAGGTGTGGAGCTCTCGTTGGGTGAGATGTATGCGCAGGGGCAGGGTACGTATGGGAGCATGCGTAGGAAGAGGCAGGAGGAACTGTGCGCCCACTGTGTGTGGAAAGGTGCAGCCCCCTGCGCTGCTTCCCTCGCCTGGGAAAGGGCTCAACACCACCCCGTCATTCTGCGTTTTTCAAATGCATCTCGACCCCGTGTAAACTGCGTACAGCTGGGAGATTGTTTTGTGCTGATTTCTGACAAACAGGAAATTTTCCCCCCCATAAATGTATCATTTTTTAGGGGGGATCTGATAGTTTCACCCAAAGTAAACCAGGGGGAGGAAGGGGAGCTGGAACCAAGCCATCCAGATGCTTTGCTTCTGAAATGATGGCTTGTTACAAGGTGGTTCTTTCTCTAATTTGGGGTAAAAGGGAGCTAAATAACTTGCACTGCACAGCTCTTGTCCCACCACTGTTGTAAGACTAACGCTTTCTGAAACCATTAGAGCAGTAAATTCTCAAACAGTCCTTTATAGTCTTCATAAACAGCGTGAGCGAGGTGAGATGTGTGGGTAGCGCAACACCAGTCTTGCAACGCTGAAGCTTCAGACCGTGGTGTGGGGCAAACGCTGGCCCCTCACCGTGCAGACAGGGTGGTTTGCGACGTTTGCGGTGGGAGGCGCAAGCAGGGCTAAAACCTCGGCAGCGCAGAACCAAAGGTAAATAGAAAACGGTGTGTTTAGGGGAGGAGGAAACCCAGAGCAGCGCAGCGGATCTGCCTTTCTGGCCCCGTTGGGAAGGGGCTGGGGGAATACGTGGGTGCCGCAAGGCTTTGAGCACGTCGCAGGCTGCTTAAAAAAGAGGGCGCAGGGAGCTCTCGGGAGGGACGGTGTAAGCGCGGTGAGACTGGGAACGGATCGGGAAGAGGCCGAGAGCCATCTGTGCTTTAAACTGGATTCTGTTTATACAGAGGAAGATGAACTCAATTCCTTTTCAATCTTTCCAGTCTGTAAACACCAGAATGTAAACCCCTCTTTGAATGATTCAGACATATTTCAGAAACTAAGTCAGACTTGAGAACCTCAAACTTTTACCAGAGGCAGCCAAATTAGTCAACAGCTCAGCCACTGCAGAACGCCTCATCTTTCCTAGCTGCCTCGCTCCATCGCTGGGTGCTTCTGTTTAGTTGGCGTTTGATGTGGAAGAACAACAAAAATGGGAAAGGCCTGTAGCAGGGAGTGAGAAGTTCTAGCAGGCAGCTTTTTTTTTTTTTTTTTTTTAATTAGGGGTGGTAAGAAACCCACTCTCTAGAGGAAGAAAATCCTCCCCTTCTCTCCTTGCTCCTCCTTTATCTGTAGTGCAGAGTGACAGAGTGATGCTGCAATAAGGTGGTTGGAAGCTTTTAAACTGTGATGATTTTTACAGCTGGAAAGGAGAGGGTTTCTGCATGCTTTTCCTGGTTTGTTTTGGTTTTTTAAACTCCTAAGCAATGGCTTTTGGATTAGGGCCTGTCTGTGCCTCACTCCTCAGAGTTGAGCTGTGCTGACAGGCTCTGGGGTGTCTCAGCGCAGGGCTCCTGGAGTTGGGGGAGACGTGCAGGGATTTAAGGATCCGCTCCCCTCTCAGCGCCCGCAGTTGCTCTCCCGTCCCCACCACGTGCTCATGCTGTGGGTTTGCTCCTGATTCCCAGGCTGGGATTAAATTCAGCGTGTTGCATCAGCACGATCACGTTCTATGCACCCAGCCCTGACCACGTGGAGTACAGAACTGTTTTAATCGGGTCCTTCCATCTGCTTCCTGCTCTACAAGTCCTGTGGACTTCAACTGGACTGAAGCACGGGCTTAATTCTTTGCTGAGCCAGCTGTGTGGCATAAAAAAGGTCAATATTCCCAGGTTTGGCATCACCCCAACCCTGCTGCCATCTAACTTTGCTAGTTAGTCTCTACAGCACAGATCGCGCGCTCTTTCCTAACGCGAGAGTGCTGGAGTGTTCCTGATATGGCCCAGCCCGGGCTGAGTTGACACTAACACTTCCCGTGTAAAGTTATGAAACGTATCATGTGCGAACCCAGCTGCTGGGCCGTTCAAATCTGAGCGGAGTGAGTGCTGAGAGAAGCTGATTCCATCTGTTGTTAGTTTTCTGCCAATAAATATACATTCTGCTGCTTAAAAAATGAATAAATAAATAGGTTTCTGGTCTGGGCACATCCAGCTCCGTTTGTGGCCTGTTGTTAAGGAGCAGGTGAAATATTTCTCATTCAGGCAAATGACAGGGCTGCTAGAAGTCATGACCTGGCTGCGGATGGCTTTGATTTTTTTTTTTTTTTTTTTCCCCTTCCTTTGCCATTATAAAACACAGTGTTTTATAAGCAAGGCTCTTCCCTGGAACAGCTTTAGCACTTGATATGTAAACAAATATCTGGGCCAGGAGCCAGCATGAAGGCGGGATGGGTGATGGTGCCGCGTAGGATTATGCCCAGGGGAATATTTCCTGGCTGTGGTTTCTCTCGCTCTTCCTCCTGTAGCACTGCTTGGTCCGTAGCACTTCCCGTGCTGTCGCGTGTTTACCCCATGGCCGTGGGGCTGGGAGGCAAAATGCCTGGCCCGAGGGATGCAGCAGCACAAAGATTTGAGTCTGGGCTACTCACGCCCAAGTTGCCGTGCCGTAGCCACTGGACCATCTCTGCTGGGGCAGGCTGTGCAGCCCTTTAGACCTGAAGGGGCATCTGTTTTCCCTAAAGACTGTTTCCCTGTCTGTGCCCTGCAGGCATTACCACAGCATGGAGGTTTTTACCCACTATGATCTCCTGAACCTCAATGGAACCAAGGTGGCTGAAGGACACAAAGCCAGCTTCTGTCTGGAAGACACCGAATGCGAAGCGGGTACATTTGCCAGAGCCCTTTCTGCTGGGATTTATTGCTGTCCCCATTCAAAGTCCTGAGCGGGGCTAGAACGTGGCCTGACGGGAGCCAGAAACCAGTCCGGAGGTTGTATGTGTATGGAGTGGTCTCGACAGGTAGAAGAGAATCCCCAAAGGCCCCATATGCTGAGGTTTTCAGACCTCACCTCCTTATTTCCTTACTCTGAGCTGCTCTGAAAACATAAGTGCGTGTTTTCTGATTCCTGTAAAGTGAGAAATTCCAAAACGGGCCTCTAAGCGATGAGGTGTGGAAGGTGGCAGCTCAGCAGTACGTGTGTTTCAATACAAGGCGTCGAGCAAGACACGGTTGTATTAAATCTCATCCAAAACACTGTGCCTGTAGCTTAGCACTGTCTAGGGGAGCTGGAGAACAACTCGCCCTTTCTCTGAGGTGCCTGAGGGTGGGAAATTCCCAGCCCGCCTTACGGTGAACCTAACACCTCGTGCCTTTAACTCTCCTCGTTTAGACGTGCAAAAACAGTACGAATGCGCCAATTTTGGTGAACAAGGAATCACAGTTGGATGCTGGGACGTGTACCGTCATGACATCGACTGCCAGTGGATCGATATTACCGACGTCCCACCAGGCGACTACCTCTTCCAGGTACGGGAGAAAAAGAGGGCTTGAGACACTGCCGCTGCTTTTACCTTCTACGTTAGGGGTCTCAGGAGCGTAACTAATTTATTTGTACATCTCCTACAGTGCTATAAACTTCCAATTACAAAGAGATTATATTCCCAGGATACCTAAAAGGTAATTACCGCACAGGACAAGAGTGTCACCCAACCACATACTTCCCCAAGCGAAAAATCGGGGCCAGTAACCACAGTTGAAAGATGATAGTCTTAAGAAATCCGCGTCCAGATAATATTCGATAGTCCTGCGCGATCCATGTGCAGCTAATGTTGTTAACGCGCTGCATTACCTGTCACTTTGTGTGCGCACGACATCCCCATTGTCTTCTGCGAAGCTTTTGAGCTGTTTGTAAGCAGCGCTCCCTTCTCTTGGGGATCAAATAGCGCTATTCTTGTGGTGTTTGCAGGGAGTCAATGCCTCCAGTCTGTGTTGTGCACGTGGGTGGAATTCTTTGGTTCTAAAAACAGCCACTTAAACTGGAGAGGAGTGAAGGGAAGAGGAATTATTTTTGTCTGTGCTGCTATCGTGTGTAGAGGTGCTTGAGGGTTTATCTTGGTGCGTGGAGGAAGGTGTGATCTGGATCTGGCTTTAATCAAGTAGTTTGTTTCCTTGCAGAATGAGTAACTTTTTTTTAAACAGGAAAAAACCCACTATTATGGTGTAATGAAAAAGCTGATTCTGTCTGTCTGACTGGTGTGTCAGAACCAGTCCACCTTTAAATAACTCTATGCTGTCTTTCTTCCCTGACTCCCTAGGTTGTCATCAACCCAAACTATGAAGTTGCCGAATCCGATTATTCGAACAACGTGATGAAATGCAGGAGCCGGTACGATGGGCAGCGCATCTGGATGTACAACTGCCACACAGGTGAGAGTCACGCCTGCGGGGAAAAGCAGTTGTGCCTACAGCAGACTGCATCTTCCCTAGGAACTCTCCGGGCTTCCACCGCAACGTACTTCTGCGCTGTTTATCACTTTGTACGTGCTTGGAAAGATGAGATACTGAGCCCAGACCACGCTGCTGCTGTTTGCCGTGGGCGAGACCGAAGCGTGTCTGCTGCAGGCTGTAAAGAGTAGGATGGCCGGGCGGGGGTGGGACGGTGGGTCACCTAGTGCCGTGTTGGCGTAGCTGGAGGAGCAAGCCCAACGCTGGTAAAAGCTCTCTGGGCAAGATCCGAAAGAAATCCCTCAAGCTTGTGGAGGAACGGGGATAACACGTTCCAGCCACATCTCTTCTGCAGGAAAATGAGCATTTTTCTCTCCCAGGACTGTCAGACCCAAGGAAACCCAGTGCGATCTGGGAGCCCGTGCAGACTGCCTGGGTGGGTCCAGGCAAACGACTCCACCTTCTTCCCAGACTCCAATTATTGCCAACCTGGGACTGACCGCTTCACACCCCAAAGCTGCTCTTTTCTTTTTTTTCTTGAAAAGCAAACAAGAGTAGTGACGTGTGATGCAGAGCAGTGGAAAAGAGCCCTCTGCTCAAGCCAGAAATGAAAATACTGTCCTGTCCCTTGAATGTGAGGGAAAACTGCCTCTTGTCTTGCATGCACATAAAACATTCTCATTTGGATTTTTTTTTTTTATTCGTCTTGGAAATATCAAAGCCAAACTAGTTTAAATTTGCATTAACAGTCAATTATCAAGACCATTTAAAAATGGAATTAAGTTGGGGGCTTTGTAAGATAAACTGGTTTTAACACAGAAAATAAATTAACAGCAACTGTCTGCCAACCTCCAAATAAAACCAGTGGCGAAGACAATTTCCAGCGCTGGCTGAAGTTATTCAAGGAGTGTTTTTCCTGAAAAAGTTCCACATAACTACTGATTTTTCTCATTAATTTGTTGTGTTTTTTAAGAAAATACTGTCTTGTGTGTCACACTTCAGATTGCGACCTATTTCAGAAAAGCCAAACCTACTTCATTTGGATGAACAAGCACTTAAGTGTTGGATGGGGCTCTCCAGCTGAGCTTGAAAATATTTCTGTTTAAAAATAAATGTATTGAGCTTTCATTGTCTCTCAACTAGCAAAAAGTAAGGGCATGGTCCTATTGAAGAGTAAACAGAACCCACTTACTGTCAGCCTCAAGGAGACCATTTCACAGGTCCTGCTAGTCATCACCTAAGTTTTTTAAGCAACAAAGGTTAGCAGTGAAATGGAGGGTAGTTTGTAATCTAGTCTTCCAAGTTCATAATACGACTAGATCCAGTGCTGCTGGGGACTCTTGGCTGTTCCAGTTATGGTAAGGTTTAATTAACACTTAAGTGAATTAGCCCAGGAAATTAGTGGCTCTTCTAGTACTTGCTTTGTGCCCTTTCTTTTCACAGCATCCTTTGCAGATTACAGGCAGCCCCGGTGCGTTCTCTGCCTCGTGTTGCAAAAGCCGCCTTTGCTTCCTCCTGCTCAACCCTCTGCTCTTTCTGTGAACTCCCCAGGTGGCTCTTTCAGTGAGGAGACGGAACAGAAGTTTGATCACTTCAGCGGACTCACAAACAACAAGGTGTCCACCCGATAGAACAGCATCGCCTCCCACCCCACTATTTAAAGAAGCGAGGTTTCCTGCTTCGGTGATTTCCCTAACCACTGCACGAAAAAGAAAATCAAGCAAACAATCAAACTCTAAATTAGCAAGGTAAATTATTTTCTAAAGATGCCTTCCTTCCCAGTTTAGGTGCTCAGACCACCACCTGTCTCTTGTAACTCTGGTCCCTCCTACTGAGGTAATTAGGAGCAGGCTTTTAAAGTCTACTTGGCTCCGTATCTTCACTATTCCAACCTTCTCCGCAAAGATTTCTCCCTCCACTTTGCAGCACCATCTTTATTCACAGACCAGGCTGTCCAGGCTGCAGCAAGCACGATTTGCCTTTGTTTGGGTGCTACCAACCCAAATGTGTCTTTACCATTCACTTTCTTCAAGGCATTAATCTTGGTATCTTTAAGCTCTTTGACTCAAGCTTGAACGCACCATTGATGCAAACGCCTCCATTTGTGACGCTGCTTCTCAAACACAGCTAATCCTCAGTGCTGCCATGTCATTACTCCATTTTAGCAAAGAAATACAGGAAAGGAAAATAAAAATTGGAGCAGCTTTTTCTGAGCAGAACAGTATAAAGCATAATTTAATACTGCAGTGAAACTCTTGTATTCAACAATCAACACCCAACACAATCTCTGAAGCGGAGCGGCTAATGCAGAACTGTTGGCTAAAGCGCATCAGGGCTCCGTGAAGCGACACCTCCCTGAAACATCTAGAAGACTTTGCAGATCTCCTGATGATGAGTCCCCCAGACTGTGAATTTCCATGGCACAGTAAGCTATTCACCCAATAGATTCTACGTACATCCAAATACTGCCTTCTGAGCTGGATATTCACTCTGTCTTTTCTTTGAAGGATGAATTTAGTTAAGGCATTGTATCATCCTGTACCTTACAGAGGTAACTTCATGGCTTTCATCATCAGGGATCTGGACCTGTGCTGTCGCAGACCCACCTGTGTAAGTTGTCTTTAAAAGGATTTTTTACACTTGGTAAATTCATAATGGTGCTAAGTGCGTTCCTCTGTTTGTTTGAGGACACACGTTGCTACAGATTTTCAGACACAACTACTTGAATAAAAATGTTTTACCCAGAAAAATGTTTTATATGCCATTTGTGTATTTCTACTCCATGAAACTTTAGGGCCTTGTTCACAATTCCTGGTGCTGAAGTTTCTTCTCCCTCTGTGTTTGTACAGAAGACTTCTCCAAGCAGCTAAAGTTAACCGAATGCTTATAGCGACCATTTCAATCCACAGGGGCATTGAAACGGGCTGCATCTAACGTCTGCTCTCCATATCCTACCTCACAGGGATGTTGTGAGGCTTAAAGAATGCAGAAGTCTTTTGCTAATGCCGGTCAGAGTATTTCTGTCATTTATCCAGTGGCCCAGATGGTGGCATCTAGCAAAGGTTTTTAGCCTACTGTAAGTTGGAAAACTCCATTTTGTTCTCAAGATGCCGCACTGCGTAGCAAAAGCAGAGTCTGAGATGTGTTGGATGCTCTATTGCTGCTGCCACAACACGGTGTCTTGCAGCATCTCTTAGCCCCAGGCCCTGGGCAAATCAGAACGGGCAAGTTCTGGTTTTCTTCTCCTCATCTGTCTATGACAATGTTCCTCCCTAACAGGGCAGGTCAGGCTCTTTAAACACTATGTAAACAACAGAAAACCCTGAAACCCACTTGCAGTCAATGCTTGTCAGATTTGCGGGATATTTTAACAATAACATTACAACAAAGGAAACATTAAACAGAACTTTTTGACTCCTGCAGATGCTCTGCTCTTGCTCACAGCTGAATTTTGGCCAACAAGATACAATTCCCTTACTCTAAATGCATTTTTTTTAAATTATAGAGCAGGCTTTCCTGTAAGCAGCCTTGCGTTCCTGCAAGTGCCCCAGCGAGTAACAGACACTTTGAAACAGAGTAGGGCAGGGTGCTCTCCCTAATGAAGAGCTAACGGCCGCCCTCCCGGGGCTCAGCTCTTGAGCTCAAGATTCATTAACAGTAAACTTTTTCCCTTCCCAACTTCAGAAAGAAAAGATGGTGCTAACCCATAAGAGAACATCCCTGTGGCAACTCACTGTTCTGCATGCAGTTTAATATCACAGCCATGCTCATCTATACATTTCTTGTTTGTTTGTTTTTTTAGCTGAGATGGTTTATTCCTCCTGGTCCAAGCTTTCGGGCAGGAGCACTTCGGTGCCCGAGACGTCCTGCTGCTTGTGCTTCAAACCCAAAGCCCGTGTCACCAGCCTCTTTGCCACTGCAGTGTCAGTCTGGGGTCTTTCTTTTGCAAGGTGAAGGAGTTCTGGGTAAAAATGGGTGAAAATCATGAAGTTAGTGCTTGTTCAGGAACAGTCTTGTGGCTAAGCCATAGGCCTGGCAGACAGAAGGGCTGATTTCTCTTTTCTTAGTTCCTTTATAGAATTAGCCCAGGAGCATAAGCAAATCATTCTATCCCTACCCAGTAAATTGCCTTTTCTTTTAGAAAGATGTGCCTCCAGCTTCGTACTTAAGATTTTTCAATGACAGTTCAAAAGCTCTTTGGCTATGATGAAGCTCCAGGCCTTTTCTGCGGCGGTAAAGAGAAAATTGTTCCCCGTTTGCTTTCAGGAACAGCCTCCTAAGCATTCCTGGCAAAATTCAGCAAGTCACATCTCTGAGAACAAAATGAAGGCACACAGTCCAACCCCTTTATCCAGGCACAGGGAAGTCTGATCTCTATTTAGGCTAATCAAAACCAGCAGTCTAAATCCTCAGAAAGCAGCAAGAAAAAAAAAAAAAAAAATCTGCATTTTTTTTTTTTTTTTAAATGGCTAAATATATCAGATGCTTTGGGAAAGCCTTTTGGCCAGTAACCTCCCTTTTCTGGTAGACACCTGGCTTGCTACAGTCTGATAAGAAATGAATACACCAAAACACTTCACCAAGTCCGCAGTTGCCTGGATTTGGCAATTACCTAATCACTTATCAGCAACTGTTTGCAAATTTATTATCCAGTTAGCAATGGGGGCTTTGCTTGCTTTTTCAGAAGTTTTTATTAATAAAGGCAGCCCCTCAGCAGCTTAAAGAAAAAGGGGCAGACTCACCTGGCTCCCAAAAATCCATCCAACCACAAAGGAAGAAAAAAAAAAAAAAAAAAAAGACACTGTCAGCTAATTAAGATCTGAATTTGTATTTAGAAAATAAAAATTGCTACTTAAACTGAATACAAATAGGTTTTATATATAGTGTTCCCCAGAAGGAGTTTATAACCTGATGCAGAAGCGTGCCGACAGGCAACAGCAACCAGAATCGGAAGCACGACTGAAAACAGCTGAAGGGAAGAGTGCAAAACCAAATCCAGTTCTGTGACATTTCACTGAAATCTAGCAGTCTTAAAAACTCAGGAACTTCTGACAGTGTCCCTTTAAAGCTTTACTACCGAAACTTGTCTCAACTGCAATGGACTGTAGAAATAACGGTATAGTTGTACGTTCAGCAGAGTCTCTACTGCTACAAGATTCATGGCATTTCTTTACTGTGGCAAGTATAGCTGATTACAATATGATTTTAAAAGGCAATAAAATAAATAAAACCGTGCTAATGGCTAAGCTTAACAATTTTTTCCTTCACCTGATACTGAATAAAATTATGCCAACCACAAAATGTAACTGCTATCGGTTTTGTCTCATCTGTTCTCTTTAACCGGGCCGAGTATTAGGGCAGAGAAAGCTCCTGGGCAGGCTCACGACTGCTGAGCAATCCAGCCCTTCACGTAAAACGTCGCACGAGAGAAGCACGTAACCCAGAGCCGACTAAGCCTGGATTCCAGCAAACCACGTAGCTGGAGAGTAAACAAAAAGCAACAGGATTTGATGCTTTTTTAGTCAGTCCTCAAAGAGAGGAGAGAGAAAGAGCGACGGAGAACTGAAGGACAGGTAACAGCTGTGATTGATTGTCCTTCCTGTGCGCGGGACAGACTGGAGTCTCCTCCTGCAAATTTGGTTTTGTCGCCCCATTCACCCGCGCCAACCGCTCAGGCCTGCTGCAAGCAAAGAGGCAGGAACCAGCATTACCGCTGCAGTGAGTGGTGACGTAACTACGCTACGGCTGAAAATACTGTAAAAAAATGCATCTGCGGGCTTTTAGTGAAGACTCTCCACAACAGCTCACTGTCCTGCAAGGCCAATAAAGCTACAACACCCCTAAACAACGAAGGAATACTGGTCCTTAATATCTATTTCCCCATTTAACCTTGTCATCGTGACCGCTCAGGAGATAGAGGACAGGTAGACCAAGAAATACTACTACTAATAATTTAAAAAAAAAGTTGTCTTACTTGGTCGCTGAAGTGCCTTGATCTTAGACTGCTTTGTTGCATGGATCAATGGTCGGATCTTTAAAGAAGGATAACGCCGCCCCAGGGCTTGAGAGGCTTCAAAGAACAAAGAGTGCTGAAATTAGCCGAGTGAATTTTGGTGGCTTTAATAATAAAAATCAGTACATGGTATAACAACACTGAATAACTGGAGCTTCGGCAGCTGCTGTGTTCTCTCAAGACTTGTAAAGAAAGAGCTAAACTCATCCTGGTCACCTCAGCCTTATATCACGTTCCTCACCGAGGAAGAGTCCCAAGAAAATACAAACACGTTTTCAAAGACAACTCTGCCATTATTAGACTTAACTCCCAAGAAAAAAGCATAAAAGCATAAGCTTTTGGACTACATTGGCTGCTGGACGGAAACTTCCCTTGGGAGGGCTCTGACCCGAGCCTGGGGGGAGGTCAGCGTGGTGCCGACCCGCCTGCCATTGCACTCTTAAGGTCCCCGAGAGGTTACTGCACGCTTGGGGGAATTTTGTCTAATTTCAAGAGAAAAAAAATGAAGTAGCAAACCAGATTCACTCCTAGAGATGCAGCGTGAGCCGCTCCGTAAACAAAAGGTGCCCTGGTTTTCATCCAAGCCAATTACAAACCTGCAGCTCTTGCAAAGCAGAGTTTCCACACAACACGCTAATTCCAGCTTCTTGATCCTTAAAAAAAGCCTTTCGAGTTCCAAGCGCGCAGGAAGACAGAGGTGATGAACCGTAACTACCCTGGGCACCAGCTAAGCCTGAGCGCGAGCGGGCAGACGCGCGTCGCAAACCACCGCCCTGCCACGGGGTCAAGGCGCCAGAGCAGAGGCGGCCGGGCCCCTCCATCGCAGCCACGAAGCGGCTCACTCTACCTGTAGACAGGCTGGAGAAGATTCCCAGGGCGTGCGTATCATCGACCCACTGGATTTTGAAACCGCTCTCCCTAAATGAAGAGACAATAGAATAACATTCATTAATAAGAAAGAAAAAAAAAAAAAATCCAACACCACCACACAACAAAACCCATCAGCCACCTCAGGTTATCGAAAGTACTCGGAGTTTTTACGCAGAGAGCATTCGATGTGCCCCTTTCGAGGCCAACATCTACGATTTACCCCACCAGCTGCCCCCAAGAACCCTCCTTTTCCTCTGAAGAAGCCTTTGGCCAAAATGAACCTCAATTTCGGGGACTGTCTTGTAACAAAACTAGTTTGTCAGGTCCGTAGTGCTTTACAAACACCACCCGACTGCTCGGACATCTACAACAAAACCCAAGTGATTTATAGAAGTGGTTTACAAAGCTTAGGGTGAAGAGACCAATGTGAAAATCTAATAAAGCTTCAGTGGAAAATGTGAGTTTGGGAGCAGGGAGCTCAAAGCTTCTCCCGCAGCACAGGAAATACAAACGCCATCGACTGCTCAGATTAGATCCGTCAATTTTCAACTCAGTTTCACTCTCACAGCAAGCGGGGAAAAAAAAATACATTAGCGGAAACACCCGCAATGGACAGTAGCTTATTTAAAATGCAAATCGTGGATTTTAAGGGATCCATAGAAGTGACATTCACATCTAATCCGCCAGGTAGATCAAGAGAGGAGGAGGCTGGTGGGAGGAAAACGGGGAGAGGCGCCTCCAGGCAGCGCGTCGGCGCGCTCGGCAGCAGTGACACGGTAACTCAGAGCTGCACCGAGCACGTCTATCGCTACGGCAGGGCTGAACCTACTCTGGGCCTGCTGCTAATCCAACGTGACTCCCTGCGGCGCAAGGCTCCGCTCCCCGGATTTACATAATAAATCTTATCTCCGACGGCAAGATCGAGCCCTTTTTCTTGCAAAGACAGACTTAGGTAAGCACGTAATTTCCCTCAAGCACCGGGCGCAGTAACAGGGGCTCGTAGCGAGCACCTAGAGACTCTCACTGAAGCCAGAGCGGTAGGAGTAAGCCTGCGCGTAGATAACCGCGCGTACGACACGGCCCTGAAGAACCGGTCGGCTTTTAACTCACGCATAAACCGCAGGAAAACGTCCTTTAAAGCATAGAAAGAGCGAAAGACATAAGGGCACGAAGGCGAAACTAAAATTCAAAATTCATCAGGTTTGGCCGTGCGTTCAAGCCTGACCACCGCTCCCCTCCTGCCCCCGATGTGCTCAGGCTCTCGGGTACTCACTGGAAATCCGAGAACACTTCTAACAGCTGCTCCGTTTTCAGCGCCGGGGAGAAGTCATAGATTTCAGTTACGTGGCCAAAATCCCCCTCGCTGAGCTGCGCATCTCCGTAGCTGGAATAATCAAAGCTGATCTTCTCAATGCTTACGTCCTTCACAGTTAAATAACCCACAATCTGAGAATATTAAATGAAACAAAAAAAAAAAAAGACAGTAATAATAATTTAAAACCAAAAACCCAGGCAAGGTTTCACTTCGAGGAATGATCATCCCAGGCCCATCGGCCCCCACTCCTGCGGCCAACC
>JMFS01066800.1:0-18332 GCA_000699545.1 Podiceps cristatus | reverse complement strand
ATATGATGGAAATTGCATATACAAATAAGTAGTATAGTGGAAATCAAATTGTGTTTGTTTTTAAATGTAGTGTTTGGTATTAAAGATTTACTATCACTAGGTAGAGTGGATCTTTCCTCCACATAATGTCATTACAACATCTCATTTCTGGCCTGATGTGCCCCTACTATTTCAGTGCTCTTCCTGTCTTAATCAAGAATGTTAATCATGTCACACTATTTATTATGCTAAAAGTATGCTGAAGAAATGAGAACTATGCTACCAAATACCTGAGCTAGAGTTTACATCTACCTTTTCAAGAGTTGGGCATCAAGACTGACAGTGAACTACACACTTTTTACTACTATGTTTCTAGTAAATTTGGCAATTAGTTGCTTTAAATTCCTACTAATTATAACAGTAATGCTAGTCTGAAATACCTGTAGTCAGAGGCATCTTTGGCTTTGTTGAAGTTGACAGATGGACAACACAGCATAGCTCTCAGTTCTTACATCTATATGATCTTGGCATCTTCACGTTTCAAAAGAGATACAAGGCAGAGGCTTAGCTGCATAATCAGATAACAGATCCATCCTTATCTTTGGGAGAAAGGATCTCTCTCCTGTCAGATTCTCTATTTTCAACACGTATTACAAAAAATAAAAACCCTTGAAAGTTAGATACACATGCACACATATGTATGTGTGTGTGTATAATACATAATGTAAATATCCTAACAATGCCATTGGTGGAAAAACTACCTCTAACATGGGCAAGAGAAATAATCTAATCCAGGATTTTGTTTCTTTAGCAGGATGAGTCCCTCAGCTTACACGTGTCTTTACATTCATTCCCCTTTTGGCTTAGGCAACAGAAGGAGAATTATAGTTATATTCACTTTGCAGGTTTCTTACAATTACTACAACATGAGTAGTAGTTCAGGTAGTTGATTTTAGATTTTCTCCTTCTTCACAGTGTTTGGAACGAGTCACTGAAAGCTGTTTGATTATAATACAGGCATTTTGTTAATTCAGGAAACAGACATCATTAAAAAAGGTACATCTTCAAGGCAGAATAATGACTTGGATTCTTTTTTTTTTTTCCCCCAGTTAAGTATCACCATGTTGGTAAGCTGCTGAAGGAAGGGGAGGAACCTACTGTGTACTCTGATGAGGAAGAAAAAGGTGGCCAGGATGCAAAGAAAGACTAGAGAGTGCAGTGAGGAACAATCTTATTTTTGAATTGTAAAGGATCATTTGTAACATTCCACTTAGGTTTTACAAATTGCAACAGCAGCATTGCTCACAAACGGTCCAGAGTTACAGTGAATTGTTTCTTTTCAAAGGTTTCCTTTTCAAATTCAGTGGTAAACTACTAACGGTCTAAGATCTGTCTTCCTTTAAACCTGCATAATCTGAAGTACGCACGAAAAATGCCTGTGCAAAAGTAAACGGCAATTTTTGCAATAAAGGACTATTACTGTTCTATCACCATTTAGTGCAGAGTAGGTTGAAACCTAGTGTTTCATTAACAATCACAACTGTGGACACAAGCACAAGATTAACTTCACATATGCAACACAAATTCCACTCAATCTTGTTTTGTCATAGCTTCCGCAGGATCTGGGCCTTGGGTTGTAATCCCTTTAGAAAAGGGACTATGTTGTATTTGCCCATGAAGCATCACAGTCATCTGTGGTGCATTGTAATTCAATATTATGTAAAATAATTTGGCTTTTAAGGAGTTACATAGGGGCTTACAGATGAATCACTAATTGCTTTAAAAAAATACAACAATTTTTGAGAGGTTAAATCACTTTTAGATACTTAGAAAATTAATAAGGACTGATGAATACTTGATGTATTCAGTCATGCATAATTATGCATGGATTAATATTCTTTGTTTACTTTTAAAGCACATTAGAAGTGTTACGAAGGTTTAGATATTGAGTGTAACTAGGCATGCCTGAAAACTAGGTACAGCATGAAGTGTGACTTGACTGAGCTACTATTCATTCACTTTTCCTCTAAGTAAAACTGTTCTGTAAATTTTAATGAAATTACATTAAACAGGGAAGATCAGCTGCTATTGATTCTTATGCCTAAAAAAGATGACTTCCTGGTATGGCACGATTAACAAGTGCTGTTGTACATGCAGCTCTAACTAGCAGGAAAATGTTACTGGTCAACCTAGCTTATACACGTTTCCCATACAAAATAAAATAACATGGTATAAGCCATTTTGTGTTGAGGCCTTTGTTGCTTTGGAATGTTTGGAACACCAATAAAAGAAACAGCACAGTCTCATGCATAACCAGCAATGCTATACCTGGGGGACCTGCCCTTTGAATTGTTTTTTACATATTTGCTCTCTTAGCTCACATCTAGGCTTAATTACTAGGTTTGTTCCGACTACGTAACCTAGTCTCCTACCAGAGGGGGCTGGGTAAATGGATTTGACCAAGGAAAAATGTAAATGTGTTCCTTCATCATCCAAAATGCTTCTGCAAAACTTTCTCAGAAATGCGAAGGAGGTAACTAATGATTTGCTGATCACTTGTAAACATGTTTCTTGTCGAGGTGATTCTGCTTGGGTGCCTGTCTGGTATAGTTCCTGCTATTCAGTTTCTTTGGTTTGGCTGTCCAGCTGAGTTGTTTCAATTTGGAAACACAACCAAAATAATGAACTGTGTCCTGAGTGGGAAGGTGTAAACTAGGCAAAATTGTTTGGAAGTAGAGTGCATTGCACAACCGCAGCTTTCGTAACAAGTTGACACATGTTGAAGTGCCTGAGACCATCTGTGGTGAGAACGAATGACATTCCCTCAGCCCTAACACTGTCATGGCATTTTCTTTTGGTTACACTGGGCCTTCAAACGAAGAGTGTGGTTGGTTGAGCCAGACAGCTTGTGTAAAGTGGTACTGTATGAACTACCTAATGAAGGTCTAGAGACAAACGTAAATCTTGTCATGACCTTTGTGTTGCTATTGTATTTTTAGAGACATTTATACTCTTTGCAAACTACTACTAATGGTTTACCTCAAATTGGAAATGTGCTTTTATTTAAGGCAGAAAATAAAATACTCTTGCATAATGGTGGTGGTGGTTTTTATTTACTGCAACTAAACGCGATACTTAATCCTCCCCCAATGTTTCAAGTTTTATATTGTCTTTCTCCAGTGTCTTAGATTATCCAACACATAGATTGAGCACAGTATGTTCTAACTGAATGCCTGTAAATGCAGTTCTGTAGTGTCACTTTAACAGATTATTA
Organism: Podiceps cristatus; assembly: GCA_000699545.1. NCBI lineage: Eukaryota > Metazoa > Chordata > Aves > Podicipediformes > Podicipedidae > Podiceps > Podiceps cristatus. Next base: position 15,079 of record JMFS01066800.1, on the reverse strand, counting down.
AATATAGAACATGTTCATGTTGTTTAATATACTTTGCTGTTGCAAAACCAGAGTTAGGCATAAAGAGGCCCAAGTAATTGTTAACACTGAGCAAAAGCTGGAGCTTTGGGAGGCTGTCACATAGTGGAACGAGGCTAGGCTGTAACCTGCCCTTCAGTGGACCCAACCGTCTGACTCAAGTTAGTCCCTAATGTATCCTGAGGAACTGAACACTTAAGTATTAATCTATATGTTACAACATGCTGCAAAACAAAGAAAAATAATAATAAATAAAAACTACACAGAAAACTGGCAGTAACACAAGGCAAAGCTTAATGTTGAGCATCCGTGCCTTTTGGGAAGGAAGTATTACGCTTCGGTAAGACCACTACTTTTTCAGAGAAAAGGAAGAGAATTTATTGTGAAAAGGGAAGAAACAAGTCACAAAAGCAATGGTTTCATGAAGCAACAGGCACGGATTTTATTGTCTGCTGAAGTGCCAGAGAAAATGGATGGGGTTTAGCTTCCCAGGGATCAGTGTTGGGGCCACTCCTGTTTAATATCTTTATCGATGATCTGGATGAGGGGATTGAGTACACCCTTGGTAAGTTTGCAGACAAGAGCAAGTTAGGTGGGAGCGTTGATCTGCTGGAGGGAAGGAAGGTTCTATGGAGGGACCCAGACAGGTTGGATCGATGGGCCGAGGCCAATTGTATGAGGTTCAGCAAGGCCAAGTGCCAGGTCCCGCACTTAGTCACAACAACCCCAGGCAATGATGTTAAACCTAAATTTGGAATATAATTTCAACTAGGTGCACTAATGTAATCAAGAATTCAGTCCTGCAGCTTAAAATTCTACAAGAATTCAATGCCTCTCTGGGTTTTATTCAATGGAAAGCTTTACAAATCCTGATGTGAATGAACTGTTTCTACAAATTCTGTCAAAAAATGGAAATAATTTTGTAATATTAGATGCTGTGATGAACAATGAAGCAGATGAACAACCCCAGGCAACGTTACAGGTTTGGGGAGGAGTGGCTGGAAAGTAGCCCAGGAAAAGGACCTGGGGGTGCTGGTTGACAGCTGGTTGAACATGAGCCAGCAGCGTGCCCAGGTGGCCAAAAAGGCCAACAGCATCCTGGCCTGCATCAGGAATAGTATAACCAGCAGGGCGAGAGAAGTGATTGTCCAACTGTACTCTGCCCTGGTGAGGCCACACCTTGAGTGCTGGGTTCAGTTTTGGGCACCACAGTATAAGAAAGACATTGAGATGCTGGAGAGGGTCCAAAGAAGGGCAACAAAGCTGGTGAAGGGTCTGGAGAACAAGTCCTATGAGCGGCTGAGGGGCTTTGGGTTGTTCAGTCTGAAGGAGGCTGAGGGCAGACCTTATTGTTCTCTACAACTACCTGAAAGGAGGCTGTGGAGAGGTGGGTGTTGGTCTCTTCTCCCAAGTAACAGGCAAAAGGACAAGAGGAAATGGCCTCAAGTTACACCGGGGGAGGTTTAGATGGGATATCAGGAAACATTACTGCAAGGGTTGTCAGGCCCTGGAACAGGCTGCCCAGGGAGGTGGCCTAGTCACCATCCCTGGAGGGATTTAAAAGAGGCGTAGATGAGGTGCTTAGGGACATGGTTTAGTAATGGTTAGGCATGGTTGGACCCAATGATCTTAAAGGTCCTTACCAACCAAAAGATTCTATGGTTCTTTTTTTATTAGTCTGTACATTGCAACTGCACCCCTTCCTTCAACAGGGACTGGCTGCAATGACCAAGCAAAAAGAACTGTGCCAGGTAGCCTATCAGATCTCTCATTAACCAAGTAGGACACGGGCACCAGCTAAGAGCAGAGACTGCTGGCAACCTCCCTCGGCCAAGGTGTCCAAGCTCCCACTACTCCCGTGTGTCAGGAAGACACCCTTGAGGAGCCCCAGGACAAACCAAAACAACGGAGACGGAGTAGCGTCTCATTTCCAACCAGTTCTGGCAGACTGTCAACTGCTTTGTAAAACGCAGATACTCTTTTATCCGGACTCTACCTGCTCTTAATCATCCTTATTAGCTCTTACTTCATGCTGTTTCAGTTAAACAAAAAGAAGTTCAGTAATGAATGCTTATTTTGAGAGTTATATAAGGGGGTTTACAAAAGGTAAGGCGTTCCTATGCATTGCCTCGAATCTCTTAAGAAGAAAGGGCTTTGTATCATAATTGCCATATTCTTGTATTTCGAGCAGATGGACTGATGTAATAGCGGGCATTGTGCATTTCTGCTTTAAAAACAACATGTAGGATTTTGACTTCAGCATGAGGTACAACCAACAGGCCACGTGTTTATGGTAACCAAGCTTAGTTCAGGCACAGCTCCCGAGAAGACTTCTCACTACCTCTCCTAGGAGGCATTTTCATTAGTTCTGTGCAGAAAGTCACTGCAAGATCTGCAGTCTCAGGGCCCTACTTCATACATGTCAGAGTAAACAGTGTTTCCATAAAAAAATAAAAAAACGCCTCTTGAAACGCCAGCCGAGTACAACAGCACACGCCAGGCTCAAACTGAAAGGTGTGAAATTATGCCAGCAATGTTACATGTTTCTGTTGCTGAACTACCTAAATACTGCTTTTAATGCATCTTTTCACTTTTAAATATTCTAATTGTTCAAATATTCTGTAACTTTCACACTTGAGACGTGACATTTATTCCTACATTGAAATTTAATCTACAAAGATATGTATACAAAAAGCTTTAAAGCAAACTGTTATATGAACCTTTAAAGATCAGCCTTCATGATAATACAGAAAATTACACTGAACAGTCCAGCATATGAAAGGACAGGGCTCAAATCAAGTGCAGCAATAGGAAAAGCAAAGAATGCATATTAAAACACCTGAAACCAGGTGCTAAATAACGTCACCTGTGAACAAATAGGAAATCCAAGAGTTCTGTTTCAGTATGAAGGCTACAATGGTGTCTCACATTTTAAAGTGCATGCATATTTTATTTACTAACAATGTTTTACACTAAATGAGGACTATGAGACCGAGGATTTGCTTTATCAATTTCAATCAATATAGGTGAAGGCAAGAAGCAATTACAGAATTGGTGTATTTATTTGTTATTGAATACTGTGACAACATGTTGATAAAACTAGAAATTTACACCAAAGGAAATCTTTACTTCCTGCTCCCCCGGACTAACAAAAAGAAATAATACTTCCTCACCTGTAAGCGAAAGGCCTGTCTCATGGGAAATGGGTGCTTATGCACACAGAACTGTCTACAGATTGACAGAGGGGGAAGTTTTGTCATCTTTAATCTGCAAATATTGCATAGAGAAAAAACACCCTTGGTATGTCGTATCAGTGCACCTGAAACATTTTACACGGTCAACAAATACAATAGTTGATCTTCATTGTAACTGTATAAAATACCAAAAAGGAGACTTAAGAGGGGCATAAACATTCTCCAAAATAGTCAGAAAATATTTCTGTCAAGAAAATAAGATCTTTTTAGATAAAAGTAATAGATTAACAGTACTTTGAGTAGCAACCATTTGTCATTCATGACCCGGAAAAGGCACTCAACATCTGAACACATGAACAGAGAAGACTGATAAAACACGGCTTAGAAGCCTGTAGGAATCGCCAATATTGAACACCAGGGGAAAACCTATCTACCATAAACAATTACAATTTGGGTTTTTTATTACTATTTATTAGAGGAGAAGTTACAAACTTGGGTAAGATTCTATGTAATGAAGGCAATATTATCACATTAACTTCGTATATTGACATGGAATAAATAAAGCATACCAAAATGAAAGCTGAAATAATCCATGTATTAATCTTAGAATGGGTCCTCTGTATCTTGCTAAGGGACTTTGTCCGAAAGAAATTGTGACCGTCTTCCAAACGTAGGCAGCTGAATAAATATGGATTAACTCAAGCTCCTAGACTGCATTTTCACATTTTTACCTACATGCAGCACAAGTCTGACAACGTTTCACAATTCCTCTGGAAATTATTTGTAAGCAAACTCATACTAAATAGCTATCTCACTACATGTGCCTTCAAAATCTCATGAACAAGCTTTCAACCCGCATATACAGGGGGACTGTAACGTGCTGACAAGCATTGCCCTTCCACTAACATTCAGAGCTCTGCTTAGACAATCATTCGGATTCCTGGAAGCACTACATCTAGCTCGAGTTCAGTGAAATCCTTCCGAAGACCAGCAAGTTTTCAGAAACACCTCTAGAACTGTGAATAGAAACCAAGCATTTTTCTAGTGTGGGTTTTACAGAAGATGAGATTTTTTTAATATTTGGAAATCTATTACTTCCCACAATTGAGTATAAGTGTTCCCCACGCCTTCCAGTCCCATTATTTTAACAATCTGATTGAGGAGGCACTTCATATGCTTGATCTAGGATTTACAAAGCCATGTTTTTTTCCAATCACTCGTTATTACTAAATACTTTAACTTTGATATTTACATGGTTCCCTACATTTAATCAGAGTATAATACTCCAAGATCTCAATCTGTATCCTTTCAAATTCTTAGCAACTGGTCCATGAAAGTTTGTCTGGCCCTGGGGAAAGTTTTGGTCCTCTGTTATCCAAAAGGCAAACACAGATTCTGGTTTTGTGGCCCACTACACCAGTTAAGACATTCTAGCCAAAGCAATTATCTAAGCAAAAAGCCCCAATATTTCATATACCTTGTCATGGCCAAAGGGCTTTCTTCCCCCACTTCTATATAAAAACTTAAGAGCTATTATATAGTGGCTGTTCAGCATCCTCTTCTGGGCTCTGCTCCACAGAAAGTATCTGAGCAGGGGTTTGTCTGAATTATCTCAAGAGGAAAGAGAGGGCATCCTCTGACATCTGCATCCATCTCTCTTCTCAACATTAATTTCCTCTCATCTCCTGTAGATAAGTATATGAAAAAGTTACTTGAAATAAGTTTGGGGGGGGTTTTTTTGGGGGGAGGGAAGAAAAGGGTATGGGGAGGTAGCTGTAAGGTATCTGCCAACGAATTGAAAACACAGTAAATTGTGAAAGGGCTGAGTAACAATAGCCAGAAACATAGCAGTCCGGTATGGAGATCAGATGACCACCTGTATATAAAGTCACTAACTTCAGACAGTAATTCCCATTCAGATGTACCAGGTACTGAGCTGCTTAACAATGTTTTAGTTGCCTAAAGAATGTTGAGTTGTTAGCATGCATGTTGTTATTAACAGAATAACCACCTATCTGCTAATGCCCATGACAGTTACTTCGCTATCAATCAAGTAGACAACTACTACTCTTCAGCTGCAGCTGTGTGTAGTGTTTCTGAGCTAAACTGAACAAACATTTAACCACAGAGAAGTTTGGGGGGTTTGTTTTGGTTTTTTTTTACACACCATGTTTACACTTTTTAAAACTCTTTAAAAACACTTACCATTCATCACTGTAAGAACTGGGGCAACTAACCTCAACTGCCAGAGATCAGGCATCTTAGTTCTGGAGTCCCTCTTTCTCACCTGTCCTCTGGAGCGTCTCCTGAAGCGGTGACCCATCTCGAGGGGTAACATTTGGTGCCGCCATGGCAGTGTGAAGCGTCTTGAATGTCTCTTTTTTGTGGAACATTTTCTTACACTTTCTTTGTATCTTTCTGAGCGACTCCAGCTGCATGCAACTGTCCGTCTCTGAAAAGCCACATTCATCAGAGAAAAGATTAGAAGAAAGCTTTTTTCGCTTCTTCTTCGTTTTTTGAGCATTTCTCTCCTCTTCCCTGGATTGTCTCTCACTTTTCTGTCCTTCATGTCTTAATTTACTACTAGACCTCTTGCATGATTTTTTAAGCTTATGATCACACTGCCTGGCCAAGCCCTTGTGGACAGAATTAAAACAGAAGCTACATTTGCTGGTTTCTTTCTCTTGACCTTCCAGAGTTACATTTTTAAGGTAAACCAGTAATTTTCTTTCCCCGGCTCTTGCAGGCAAGCATCCTTTACTACAATTACTGTAAATTTCTTCACACCTTCTTTCTGTTCTCTTCATTGAGCCACTACGTGCCTCTCTAAAGTACTCGGAATCACTGATCTCTTCCAACAAATCATTTAATCTGTGAGAAGATCTACATGGTTTGTATGGTACAGTACCTTCATCACTACCATCTTGTTTGAATCCCTTACCATGAGTAACAGCAGTGCAGTCCAAAGAATGATTCAGTCCAGCACATGGTAACTTATTAACAGTGAGCAAGTCATTCCTCGGCACTTGCAACTTCTTTGCAAGCCTACCCCCACAGGTCTTGTTTTCTAACACTGTGTCTGTTGACTCAAGTTCCCCAACAGTGATTACCAATCTATAATTGTCATCGCTACTACAATTTCTCTTGTTGAGGTTTTGTACAGGACTCACTTCGCTGAAGTGCTGACCATGTGTGTTACTCAAGCTGATGTCAAAACCACTGTCATCGTCAGACACCACTCTCTTCCACCAGGACTTGTTCACGGTGTTTTTTGGCTCTAAGCAAACACGTGCATAGCATGGTGTCTGATAGTAGTTTAGCAAATAATGGATGAATTCATCAGTCTCATAAACCTTTTGCTTTTTGCAACAGTCTTCATCTGACACTGTCTGCGCGTGAACTACATTCAATGTTGGGTAGTCCCTTCCATCAAGGGATTCGATGACCCTGCAGTCTTGAGTAACTGTAATCAGTAAAGATCCACAGCCAAAGGAGCTGTACGCCTCTCTGCCAGGCAGTCCGTCAGAACTCGGGGCTGTAAAGGGATCAGTTAAAATCCTCCTGACTATATGACAAGTAGATGCATGGAAGTCACTTGCACCTCCTTCATTACATAAGCTGCTACCTTTTGGGGTTAACGTGAACTTAAACTCTTCCTTATGTTTCAACTCTTTGTGCGTATGGTAATGGGAGTTAATCAGTTCCTGATGTCTGTCTTTTAATGCTGTTTCAGAACAGGAATCATCGTTCCTTATACCAAATGAAGGATCCACTTTTTGACTTGCCAACTGCACAAAATCCTTCAAATAAAAAAAAAAAAAAAATCAGGAAAATTATTACACACATTCATTGAGCACTATAAAAAGTGCTAAACTGTCAACTCATAACCAAGCAGTCCCACACTCAGAAGAATTATACAGGTGAGGGACAAGTTTGACTTAGTTCAGAGCTCAGTCATAGAATCTCACTATTACTAAGTTAGAACCACAGATACTTCATTATTTCAGAAAGCTACAGTCTCAATTAAATAAGAAAGTGGTCCTTCCAAGCAAGTCATCTATCTCACTGCAACTGCATAAGAAAATATTTATTCTTTGTTTGATCACAGCATCACAACAACTAGCATTGCATGCAACAGTACAGTTACCACACTTTGGTAGACCGAATGTTTTATTTCAAATAAATGGTTTCATTACACGTTGGTTGTATTTGGACCATTTAAAACAATCCCAAGCTTTCCAAGTGGTGAAACCAAGAAAATAGCAGTTTATTTAACACATCACCTTCATACCTACAAAGACCAATGTCCAATGTTACGGGGCCCTAAAATCCAGGCAGAACAGAAAGGGCAGATCCTGACTTCAACTCTTAATGAATTATCATCTTCTAGAAATCTTTAACATTAAGGACTGGGGAAAACATACACTCATTAAAAGCAGCAAGCACATTTTTGCTTCACAAATAGCGAAGACAAAGCCACGTTAGCACTCCTGAGAAATTAAAACCCCTGTTCTAAATTTAAACCTTTTTTTAAGCCCAAAGCACTAACATAAACCTCCAAACATTAATCCGTGTGCAAAACACTCAAATTTTTATCAGTCCTCTGCTGACTTTCTCAAGACTTTAGCTGAATCATACTGAAATAAACTGACAGCTTAGTGCTGGCCACAAAAAAAGCAGCTACTAGAAATGCAACTGGCATAATCTCTGTCAATTTAATTCTGTCACATGCAGACCTGAGACCAAAACAAGCAGAGAGAGCATTGTTTGCATCCCCGCCCCAAAATTCCTTGTTTGCAACACTGGATCAAGTCCAATATTGCTGATACAACCCTCTCAAATTTTTACTCAGTAACAAGAAGGTCTCGAACAAGCATCAAAGGCAAAGTTTCTGAGTGGAAACGCACCACCGCTGCTCTCAGGGCAAGACTGAGAGCTGCTTGCCGTAAGCCTTAGACCTCAGGCCTTCCCCCTGTTCCATCAAACCCAAGGCAGTCTTCTGAAAAGCATCAAGACATCAAATGTCTATTGAATTAGTCAAGCTCTAATAAACAGCCTTCAAAATTCAAAATAGGTTTTAAAATAGTCTTACTTTCACACGGTTTAACAGCACTGTAAGCAGTCTGACAGACTCCACTCTTCTCTGAGCTAGCAGGGATTTCCTCTCTTCCCATTCAGGCATATTCTCTGGCCACTGCTGTTCTTCAGCCGGTACCTTCCGCTGCTTTTGGGGATGTGTCTCATCTCCATCTATCTGCCTTTCTTCTCTCCTCTCGAGCTTAGCTTGCTCTGTTCTCTCTTGAACTTCTTTTCATCACCACGTCTTTTTCTAGGTAATTATCAATATGGGACAATTTAGATGACACTTAGTTTACATTTTGAGTCCTGGGCTGCTGGATGGAAGTCTTTGAAGTGCTAATAAGCAACCAGTTGCCAAGAACCCTCATGTGCCTAATAAGAAATCTTGTTTGTTAGCATAACATGTAAAATAACGTGGCACATAGATGACATGCATCCAACTGATGCACATGTTTAGGAAGTTCTCTGTCTCTTCAAATGGTCTGTATCCTAGGGTTATCTTTATAAGTGCTGCCAAGAGAGCAAACTCACAGCATCTTTTGTCTCCAAGGACACAACTAGATTCTGATCATTTGGATCCAGTTCTTAAGATAACACATCTCCCCTACAGATTAGCATGAGGGTCACATGTAAGAGATATTACAAGACTATTTCAATTGTTCTAGAAATTAAAGTTGAAACTGTGCACTGCTTTTGGCTAGGGTAGAATTAATTTGCTTTATAGCAAATTGTGGTTTGGGTTTGTGCTGAAACAGCGTTGATAACCCAGGGGTGTTTTCGTCGTTGCTGAGCAGGGCTGGCACAGAGCCAAGGCCTTTCTGCTCCTCACCCACACCCCAGCGAGGAGGCTGGGGGGCACAAGGAGCTGGGGGGGACACAGCCGGGACAGCTGACCCCAGCTGCCCTGAGGGACGTTCCATGCCATATAACATAATGCTCAGCAATATAAAGCTGGGGACATGCGGAGCGATGGCGTTTGTCTAGTAACCATTCCATTACCGTGTGATAGACCTCTCTTTAGCAAATAAATTCAACCCTAGCCAAAAGCAGGGTAGAATTAATTTGCTTTATAGCAAATTGTGGTTTGGGTTTGTGCTGAAACAGCGTTGATAACCCAGGGGTGTTTTCGTCGTTGCTGAGCAGGGCTGGCACAGAGCCAAGGCCTTTCTGCTCCTCACCCACACCCCAGCGAGGAGGCTGGGGGGCACAAGGAGCTGGGGGGGACACAGCCGGGACAGCTGACCCCAGCTGCCCTGAGGGACGTTCCATGCCATATAACATAATGCTCAGCAATATAAAGCTGGGGACATGCGGAGCGATGGCGTTTGTCTTCCCAAGTAACCATTACCGTGTGATAGACCTCTCTTTCCTAGAAATGGCTGCACACCGCCCTGCCGATAGGAAATAGGAAATGAATTCCTTGTTTTGCTTTGCTTGTGTGCAGGGCTTTTGCTTTCCCTATTAAACTGCCTTTATCTCAACCCACACATTTTCTCACTTTTACCCTTCTGATTCTGTCCCCCATCCCACCAGGAGCGGGCAGTGAGCAAGCAGCTGTGTGGGGCTCAGTTGCTGGATGGGGCTAAACCACAACAAGCTGTCACTACTTTTTTGGAAACCTTTCCCTGTAGAAAGGAGACCTGCTGAAGAACCAACATGACATGTCACAGAAAATTCAAGGAACAAAATGTTCACACAAATAAGTGTTTAAAAATATTTATTTAAAATTTTTTTTTAATAAGGTATTAACAATGGAAGCATAGCAGTGTTTTCAGACACCTAGCATTAGAGTTGCTATGCTCCGCATTTTAAGTGTTGGACTTTAAGACATGAAGGTATTAAACTCACTCGTAATTAATCATGTTGAAGATGCCATCCAAACACATTATCTACAGAATTAAAACTCCAATATACTACTATTACTCATACACAAAATTTAAGAACACTGCCCTAAAGATAAAAACAATGAGAAAAATAACACTTAAAAAGGGGTAAAGGCAGGAAAGTGTTAACCTCTAGCTTTGGACCTTCCAGTCAACTGGAAGGCACCTAGAAATGTATGCCACGCTAATTTTACTTCAGTGCATAAAGAGATTAATTTGTGATGTTGCAGCACAAGAGCAATACAAAAAGCCCACATACAGAATCTTAAGCAATCAGCCTCAGAGCAATCTGAGAGCAATACCTCTCCAATTTCACTCCAGGCCCACAGAATCCTAGAATATTCCAATCTGAAAGGGACCTTCGGACTCTCTAGTCCAACTTGCTTTCTCGTAACAGAGACCCCTCCATCTGATGCCTTACAGAGAGAATTATCATGATGCTTTTCTTTCTACCGGTAACACATAAAATAAGAACTACATAGTATTGCTTCAAATTCTCTGACTCTTGTTTCCTAAAAGCCTGGATTTTTACAGTAGCTATTCTACCTGGATGAGATAGCATAACAAATCTCAAGAAAATGGGACATTGTCTAAAAATACACTCTCACCTTTCAACCCCTTCTCTTTTTTTTTCCCCCCTTTTCGAACGTGCTCCCGTTCTTGCAGCTTTAGTCTTTCCAGGCTTGTCTCTTATGGCTCCTTCACTAAAATGTGTGGTTGTATCAAAAGTCACCTGTCACAGAAGAAGCAGAATTAGACTTAGCAGTCCACTTTGTCGTGTATTTATAAAACCACAGACAAACTGCTGAGCAAAGGAGAGACCCCAGGTACTACCAAATACTACAACACTCATAAGAATGTCTCTCTCTACCCTGGCATACTAGAACATCTCTTCTGAAATCCACACTGGGTTGTCAATCGAGCTCAAACACGCCACTCCCAAATATCACCAGCTGCTGAGACGTCAGGGGCTCACAATCTGACATCATACCTTTGGCCAAACCCGTTCCTGGCATGCTCTTCTGGGGACTCAGTTCAGTACGTTCAGCGCAGCACTCCTAGCTGCAGGACTCCTGCAGTTCTGCCAAGACTAGAGTTCATTGACTCTCAGAGCAGTATCTTTTGGATCAAATGCTTGCTTGCTTAAAAATCGATGAATTCTGTTGATGTGTGCTGCATTTAATCAGCTTCAAATGCCCAGATGTGAGCATGTTAAAAGAAAACACTCAAGCAAATGGCATCAAGATCTATCTATGCTGAAAAAAAATAAGGAATACAAAGCGTTATTTCCAGTATAGAGGTATATTTTAGGGTCACAGTTTAGAAATTACCTTCTGGGAAAAACTACCAAAACAGCTTCACCTTAATAAGTACTTACAGAGGTAAGCTATTAGACTGCTGAAATTAAGCTTTCAGATTGCAAGTTTTCTTTTATAATGCCACACTAAGCATAGCACTTAAACAGATTCATCCCTCAACATACTTAAGCAAGGAGGTACAGAGAAGAGAAAGGGTACCCTTTACTAGCCAAGAACCACCCAAATTAGGGCAGCTGCAGCAGCTACTTCATGCTTAACAATAAGAAACCATGTATCTTTCAGAGTCTTGCCAGCTCCTGAGATCACCTCCCAATTTCAGTGCCAACCACACTGAAAATACTTTCACCTTATCCATATCAGTTTTTCAGGAAATCAAAACAATAAAATGCCTTTTTTTTTTAATTAAAGGACTTAAGTTCAGATACACGAACTTCATATATCAATACCTCTATACTCAGTAAAACCAGAAAAATCATGAGATTTTTTCCCCCTTACACGCTTAAGTGTCCAAAAGGTTTACAAAGAGGCTTCCACTGTTTAGCAAGGGCTTCTCAGGACTAACTTCAAGGATAAAAGACCAGAAGTTGGCAAACTACCACCTGTGCCACCTTCTTCCTCAGGTAGTAACAAATAAAGGTCAGTATATTTTAATGCTGTCCATATGATCTATTTTTCTTCCTTTTTAGCCACCATTTTAACATAAATACAGACTAAACCAAAGGAGGAGCGGTCAAGAAGATACATATACACAGAGAACTGCAGGAGTGCCACATAAAAGCTTCCACCAAAGCAACATGAAAAAAAGTCCGTGAGATGGCTGGCACAGGTTAAAAACCATACTGCCGTTACTTGAATGCCTGTTCGCCTTCTATCTAGGAATCTATAGGGGAGGACAAGTGCAGTACAAGAAGCTGCCTGGTAAAGGGGGTGACTACATTTTATTCAAAATGATGAAGAAAAACCCCACATATGTACTGAAGGAAAAGCTAGAATAATTAAAAAACCAAAACACAACACAACACTACAACAACAGAACAGGGATCTCTGGGAGCAGCAGCTACAGCATAGACTGCAGCACTGAATCACTCCTGTTAAGGAACTGCTGCCAAACAAGCTCAGAATTAACCACAACTTTGTCAGGCAAGGTTGAACATCTCACAATTAATCTCTGAATACAGGCACGTATATGTAGAGACATGTCTTCAGTATCTCATATGAGCAAAGCAGATACAAACAAAGTATTTACTCTTGAACTAAAAAAAATCCTTTGTGCCTGCCATGCATTAGATAAAAAGCTTCCTAAAGCGCTCTCTAATGTTAGTATCAACTCCACTTTCTCCATCACACGAAGATTTGAGGTGCAGCAGGTTAAAACATCCAGGACACTGCTGGTGAAACCTGCAGAGACACAAAAGTCAAGCCTGAAGAAGAGCTGGTGTACCCAAAAGCTTGTTCTGTTTTGCAAGTACATCTTCTATTAAACCAACTGTTATTATCCTGCCCTTGCAAGTTTTCCTTCACCTACATCCTTACACCATCATAGCTGCAACCATATTCCTACTACTGCAATAAATCACTTAAAAGTAAGCCCAGAAGTCTCTTCATAGAACTGAGTAACCTATATGCAGACCATTGCCCTTGCTCTTCCCCACTATTCTTCATAGCCAGCAGCTCTTCAGACATCAGAAATTTATTTCTCATCACGTAACTGTGTACAAAGCATGGGATTATTCACTGGCTGATCCACTGGCTTGCTGCTCAGCAGCATGGCCTTTTGGAATCAACCCTGACGTATTAATAAGCTTCAGGTTTTAACTGTTCCAACTGGTATGTGATTTTCAATCCCTTTACCAAATTATCATTTCCTTTTAGCCATTCTGCTGTGGTTATAACATCAGAAACACATTTGCCCTTGCACTGGCGTTTACTACAACAACTGCAGGCTGAATTGTCCTTTGCTACCTGCACGCCTTTCTTCTGTGATCACATACTCTGATAACCCTGATACACACTCGGAATTAAGAAAAAGGTGTTATTTAAATGTATAAAAAGGAACGAAGATACTGACCTGGGACTCTACAGATCTGGGATTAATTCCCAGCTCTGCTGAGGAAGTCCTGTGAAACCCAGCAACTTCCTATGTCTCAAGGGCCTAAAACAATACAGTATTTTAGAACAGATTCCAGTTGATCAGGCCCACAACAGGCCATCAGATCCCTGACTCTGGCCTGTGCTAACCACATTTGGCTGAAGCATGTCTGCCAGGAAGGCACCTGACTCTGGCTTGAAAACAGAACAATATAAAAACCTGCCACTTCCCATGGGCAGTTTGTTCCATTCCTTACCCACTCACCATTTGAAATGGAAGCCACTTGCAGATATTGATTTTTTCTAAGCCTTCCCCTACTAGATTCACATCCTTTTAGCATCTAGGTGGTTTTGTAGGGTTTGGGGGGGTTCCTCTTACATGCATTATTATAATGCAGGTGCCTCTTAGTCATCTTTCTATACAAAATACATAGCTTGAGCTCTGAGAGCTCTCTCAGTCCCCCATTGTGAGACACTTTATCCAGCCCCCGAGTAATTTTTGTTGCAATATTCTAACGCTCTCCAATGCAAAACATATGAATCCCAAACCCACACACAGTATTAATTTGGTCAGTGCCATACACAGCAAATTAACTCCTTTAAGCCTGCTTACTTTCACCACTTAAACATACTCCACACCACACTGCAATGGAAACCCAAGCTGTGACTGATGTACTACAGTAACCCTTCCATAGCCTTAAAGAAAATCACGAGGATAAATCAGTAGCTCTGAAATGATTTTTCTGATTATCTGTACGATCCCATCTACACTGACTAAATTTAGAACACCCTAAAATGTGTCAGTCAAGTTCATACTTAAAAAAAAAAAAAGACTTTAAGGAAACATTAACAGCCTGGCAACATCTAACCTGAAAGACTCACATAGTCCATACCAGCAAAATGCAAGTAGTGAGAGTAATTTTGATCCAATGGTGCCCCTCACATTTACTCACAGTACCACTAACTCAAACAGCTCTTACCAACCCCAGTTTTCCAGCTGGTCACTCACGACAGGGCCCCGGCCACCACAACTGTTTGAGACTATACCATCAACCGGGTCAGTAAAGAGATCTAGCTGGGAGAGGGGGAATCGTATTTTGCCAGGTTACTCTTCAGACAGTTGGTTTCCCTGCCCTGGAGCACAGCACAGCACAGCCGTTCCACCAGCGAAACCAAAGGAAATTATCTTAATTCTGCCGAGGGGGCCATGCGAGAGCACCTAGAGCACACAGCAAGGCAACGGTGCGTATTGATCCCTTGCAGCAGAGTTTATCACGCAGGGAAAAGCATTTACCAGAAAGAATCCCTTGGAGAAGTTTAAACAAGAGGTTTACACAGGTTTTCAACAGACAACACTGGTTTATGCAGCTTGCTCTGCACAAAATTAACTGAAAAGGAGAGATGCTGCGGGTGCCGCTGCTCGCGCGCCGATGGCAGCGTGCGGGGCGCCTGAAGGCAGCGCTCCCAGCGCCGCTGCCTCACGCCGCCTGCTTTGAGG